>SNQN01000228.1:0-110690 GCA_008642245.1 Bassia scoparia | reverse complement strand
AGTTTTATCTCTTGACAAGTTGTCAAGGAGAGTTTGTGTTAGTGAAACTTGCATCTCGTGTTTCTTTGCTTTCTAAGTTTTTAATTCCGCAAAAAGCTTAAGTTCCCTTAAGTTACAATTCCCCCCCCCTCTTGTAACGTTCAGTAGATCCAACAATTGGTATCAGAGCTAAGTTCCTCGCATAAACCAGGAAACCCTGCCGAGGCAATTGCTGAACTCAAGAAACTCAAGRTGAACAATCACGAGAAACTCGAAGAAGGTTACTCAACTCAACGTCCTCCCATGTTTAATGCGAAGTTCTACTCCTACTGGAAGAACCAGATGAAAATCTTCATTAAAGTTGAGAATCATCAGGTATGGAGAGTCATTGAAGCTGGTGATTTTGTTGTCAACAAAACTACTGCTGAAAAAGGAGGTAATCCCTAAACCCATCTCTGAATATGACAAAGATGACTATTACAAGATGGAAATTAATGCACTTACTGTCAAACTCCATTACTGTGGACTTGGACCAGATGAGCACAATTGTGTCATAGGGTGCAAGAACGCTAAGGAGATTTGGGATTTACTTCAAATCACTCATGAAGGTACAAATGAAGTAAAGAGATCCAAAATCGATCTCTTAATGTCTAAATACGAGAGATTAGAAATGATTCCATAAGAAACTATTCAAGAAATGCTTACTCGTTTTACCAATATTATTAATGAATTAGTTTCTCTTGGAAAGCAAATCCCAGTTGATGAACATGTGAGGAAAGTCCTTTGAAGTCTTCCTTAAGACGAAAGATGGAGAGCCAAGGTCACTGCCTTGCAAGAAACCAAGGATTTCACTACGTTTAATGTTGAGCAGCTTGTGGGTTCTCTCATGACCCATGAGTTGCACTTAAGCTCAAGCAGTTCTAGTGAAACCCACAAGGCCAGGAATTTAGCACTCAAGGATGATGAGACAGAAGAATCTGAAGTTGATGATGAGGAGGAGGCTGTCATGCTGGTAAGACGTTTTAAACGTATGTTTAAACCTAACAATAGACGTTTGTTAAAGAGCAGTACCTCAAGGTTGAACATCCATGTCATCGATGTGGTGTTTCAGATCACTGGATTAAAGATGTCCATTTCATAACTGAAAAAGGAAAAGGGAAGACTAAGGAAACGGGAAGGGAACTAAAATCCTTTAACAAGACTGATATAAGGAAAGCTCATGATGCTGCATGGGGAGATTCCGAGACTAATGGAGATGAGGAAGATCAAAATGAAAGTTGAAACCGCCAATCTTTGTCTTATGGCAAAGACTGAAGAAACTCAATCTCGAGAGGTATTCCTCAATCCCCAAAACTTAATGACTTTCTCTAAATCAGCTTAGTTGATTTAGTTTTGGCTTATGATGATGTTGTGAGAGTAGTATAAAAGCTTAACTGAAACTGAAAAGGCATTAAAAGTTGCCCGGGAACACAGTGCTTGATTGGGAAAATCAAGGATATAGATTCAGGGAAATTCTTTGACTTTTCGATAAGAACCGTCTTTGAAGGAACTTATGGAAAAGATCAATATATGATAATTATGTTAATGTTAAAATTGACTCAATACAGCTCATGTGTACTGATCTGAATGCTCTCAAGTTCCTCCAAACATACTTTTAACAAAGATTTTGAAAAACTCAAGATGGAACTGAGGAACTTAAATTGGATAAGCTCAAATTGGAGAAGAACTTGAGAACAAAAGAACAGGGATGTCATCAGTACATATGCCAAAATGGATTGAAGAATGCTCAAACCAAAAGAACTGAAGGACTAGATATGTTCACGTCAAATAGGAAAGAAGAAAAAGTATGTTGATTTACTACAATAAGATTTGTACCTTTTGTGCAGAACTGTCATTACGAGAAAGAATTGCAACAGAAGCAAATCGTAATGAAACACAATGTTAAACAAGTTAGGTAAAGAAACAAGACATTCTGTCTTCTTCAAAGGAACCCGAGGAACCAGGGTTCCTGTACTAACCTTTAAGTTCTTTGGCAGGATCTAGTGAGGGGAACAACTCATGGTACCTTGATTAGTGGTTGTTCCAAGCACTGACAGGAGATAAACTAAGTTTTCTCACTAGATTCCTATGAGGTGGAACTGGATTTTGGAGATAACAAGAAAGTGAGATAATCGCCAAAGGTAAAGTCGGTCAGTCAAGTTCCACTGTATAGATAACGTATTTTAGTCGAGGGTTTTGAAACATAATCTTTTAAGTATTTCTCAATTTTGTGATAAGCACAGTTAACTTCACAATAGAAAATTGCAAAATCATTAACAATCACACTGGACTCATTGTTCTGAGAGGAACTAGAAAAGGGAACACTTATACAGTGGATCTCAATTCTGTTCCAAGGAACAATCTCACTTGTCTCAGTGTTTTGAGGATGATGCATTATTATGGCATAAACATTTTGGTCATGCTAGCTTCTCACACATGAACAAACTATGTACAAGAACTTGGTAGTTGGTCCTCAAATGTCAAGTTCCTTGTAAATATATGTGTTGATGCATGTGTGAGGGGAAGCAGATAAGATCCTCTTTTTTAGCAAAAACATGATACTACAACCAAGCCATTAGAACTAATTCATATGGATCTTTTGTGGTCCTATGAGAATCCAAATAGAAGTGGGAAAAGATATTCTTGTTATTGTAGATGCTATTCTAGATTCACTTGAATAATATTTCTGTCAAGCAAAGAAGAAACTTATGATGAATTTGTTGCTTTTGTCAAAAGGATACAAAAATCAAGTGGATTTCAAATAGTGCATATTAGGTCAGATCATGGAACAGAATTTGAAAATCAAAGTTGATGAGCTTTGCAGGGAAAATGGCATGAATCATAATTTCTCAGCTCCAAGAACTCCACAACAAAATGGTGTTGTTGAAAGGAAGAACAGGACTTTAGAAGATATGGCCAGGACTATACTTATAGCCAGTGATCTTGTAAGAAACTTATGGGCTGAAGCCATTAATACTGCATGCTACATTATTAATAGAGTTTTACTAAGACCTATAATTAACAAGACACCCTATGAATTATTAAATGGTAGGAAACCTAATATCTCACATCTAAGAACAATTGGTTGTAGGTGTTTTGTCCACAATAATGGTAAGAGGAACTTAGGAAAGTTTGATGAAAGAAGTGATGAAGTTATCTTTCTTGGCTATTCTAATCATAGCAAAGCTTATAGAGTTTATAACAAAAACACTATGTGTGTTGAATAAAGTATACATGTAATATTTGATGAAACTAACACACATTTGAAAATGCAGGAACTTGATAACAATGATTTTGAAATTGGATTAATTAGGAAACTAGATCCAGATGAGGAATCCAGTAAGCAGACCAAAGACATACATGTAGTTCATGAAGAGGTTCAAACACCCGAAGTTCCTCAACCTGATGCTGCAAAAGGAATGGAAGAAAATGCTAATGAGGAAGCAGAAGGAACTCAAGCAGAGATAACTCAACCAGGAGTTCCAGTGAGAAACTTCCAGCCTAAGCCCTGGAAGCGTCAGAAATCTCACCCCACTGATCTCATCATAAGTGACATCAGTAAAGAAACTCAGACAAGAGCTCAGCTAAGAAACTTTTGTGCCTTCCATGCATTTCTGTCCATTGTTGAACCCAAGAATCATGAAGAAGCTCTAAAAGATGCAGATTGGGTAAATGACATGCAAGATGAATTAAATGAATTTGAAAGAAATAAGGTATGGCATCTTGAAACTCTTCCTAAAAACAAAAAGATAATTGGACTAAAATGGGGGAATATTGTTGAACCCTAGTTTTGATGAATGAACAACAAAAAGCAAACTCATGTGTTATGTATATGATGTGTGTGTTAGATATGTGATTTACAGGAAATAAGTTTTTAAAGCCTTAATGGAGTAAGGATCATCCAAGAGTGGAAAGGGAGTTCCTGTGGCTTTGAAGATTTTAAGAGTTCATGGAAGAAACTCAGGAGCAAGGAACTCGAGTCCCTTGTAGAACTCAAGACTCGAGATCTACTGGTGGATTTCATCAAGGTATGATAAACTTAGGATTTTATATTTTAGGTTTATTGTAAATTTGGCATTAACGTGTTGAAGTTTGGCTCAATAAGATAAGATATATAATCAGGTTTAATAAGTTAATTTTATTAATAGATATAAAATAAGGTTGGTATTAAAAGATAGCTTTATGAAATAAATAAATCTTAATTAATAATGTTTTCCGAATAAAATCTTTTTAAACACATTTTACCAGTTTTATCTTGTTAAAGTTAATTTATGAAAAAAWGGTTTTATATCTTATGCATGTTAAACGGATTGAAAAAGTGGAGTTTTGGAAAAATATCTTTTAACTGGTTTTGAGAAATTTAAGGAAGCATTAACTTGATGAGCAAGGATAAATCAGTTCAGAAAATTAAGGAACGACTATAATGGACTGAAAGATTAAGAACGTGGGGAATGGACTTGCATGACAAGTTCCACTAAGGCACTATCTCCCTATCTTCTACATAGTAGGAAGTAATGCATAGTGGACATAATGCTTAATTCCCACGCACAAAACTTCATCTATAAATACAGAAAAGAAAATCCGTTTTAGACACACTTGCGCAAACAAAAGAATTTGAGTCATTCTAACACACAAGTGCCAAATAAGTTTTAGTTTACAATCGAGTTATAATTGCTTCAAGTAGAGTTGTTACTTGAAGAGGACTTTGAGTGTTGTATCTCAAAGGGGCTTTGGGTTGAGAGTTAATCCAGAGAGGCTTGTAAGAGAGTGGAGCTTGCAAGAGTTGGAGTGCTCAATCAACAGAGGGGTTGATTGAGAGGCTTTCAAGTTCGAAAGGAACTTGAAAGAGGTCTTAGATTGTATTAGGTGTTGTATCCAAATAAATCTAAGAAGAAATCCTGTGTGGTATCAGGTCATAGTTTTATCTCTTGACAAGTTGTCAAGGAGAGTTTCTGTGTTAGTGAAACTTGCATCTCGTGTTTCTAAGTTTTTATTTTTTTAATTCCGTTAACCGCTTAAATTCCCTTAAGTTTCCCCCCCCCCCCCCCCTCTTGTAACGTTCAGTAGATCCAACAGCAATAAATAAAGTCATTCTCTCCAAACAACCCTCCTTGGCCTCAGGTAGACCAAGCTTGGTGACAACACATAGCTCAAAGGAAGAGCTCAAAGAATATCATAGAGAGATTTCAAGAGTGAGGTTTAAGCACATTGCACTAGACATCCAAAATGAGAAATTGTGAGTCCCTCCACCTTTTGTGACTCAACTCTCGAGGTCAAAGGACTTTCCGGGTTGTAATGTATTGGCTAAAGGATGGGTGAGGACAAATGTATTTGGCTTGTGGTGGTATACCTATACAAGTGAAGTACAAACACAAAACCAAACTTTTGGGGATTAAGGTGTCCCAATTTACAATACTCAGACACTTGGGAGGCAAGTTTATAGCACACTTGCTTTCTCCCTCACAAATCACTACACTTGAATTATTTTTCCCAAAGTGCAAATTTTTGGAATTTTTTTTTTTTTTTTTTTTTTTTTTTTTTGCAATGCACTTGGGAATACACTTTGCATTACCATTGCATTTCACTCACACAATTTACAACACTTTGAGGCTTTATACACATAGCCTGACACAAACTCAACAACCACACTTCACTTGTCTTCTACAGGTCAAAATATGTGAAAATTTGGCTAAGAGACACGTAATGTGGCTAATCAAGGATAAGAAAGCTCAAAGGGTGTCCAAAGGTAAACGAAAACCCAAAATTATTCCCAAATACGTATGTGGAAAAAGAAATAAAAAGGTAAATGAAAAAGGGAAAAATAATTTGAACCCATAACCCGAAATGAACGCCTTATCACTCCTTAAGTAGTTCGGTCTAGATCTTGAAAAGTCACAACAAACAGTCAAAAGGAGGATTCTAGTGCAAACTCTCAAATTTGTGGAATTTTTGACTTGTATGTGCATACTTGGTTCTAAAAGAACTCACAACTCACAAGGTCAATCAATAAGCACAAAAATCACCAAGCAACGCTTCCTATCATGCACCAAGCTACTCCCGGCTTGGCTTAGAAAGCTCACCACCTAGAAAGAATCACATGGCTTGCTTTTAAAGCGTGCCAATCAAAAGAATTCCTAGGAAGAGAGTTTCATGACTTGGATTTTGAAAAGGATAGTGATTTTGAAAAATTAGACCTTGTTAGACTCTTCGTTGGGAAGAAAATGAGTTACTTAAAACTCAAATCCCATCCAAAATCCATATCCAACACACAAAACATATTTTACCACTTTGCCTTGAAAACCAAAAGAAAGAAAAACAAAAGGAATGAAAAGAAAAGAAAATCTTTTTGGCCTTTTTTGCATTTTTTGATTTTTTTGTGATTTTTCCAACTTTGCACCTAAAAACACAAAAGGCAAACAACACATATTTACAAGCACACCGATAAATAGCAAAAATCCTAGGAAAAAGGAAACAAAACTTGGAGATACACTTTACACTACAATCCTTATCATCCCCTTATCAACTCCAAATCAACTTGACCAAAGTCAAGGACACAACAAATAAACCTCAAGGGGGAATCCAACAATCGTCGTGCAAACAAAAGTAATACAATCGTCGTAGGGACAACCCCTACGACGCCGCAAGCACATAATCCCAAAGAATGGTATCTCCAAGTATAAAAGAAAAACCTAGAATCTAGCCACGTAAATAACAATAAATAAAGAGATGGAGTTATAGGAAACTTACAAAGCCGCTTCCAAACCATATTATGCACAAGAGCCCCAAAACCGGGCTCACAACCAAGCTACGGCTCCCATAAGCAAAAACCAACTCCGAACACAATAAAACAATATAATACAAAACCAATATACAATATATACAATATAAACAAGATATATGCAACCAAGCGACCAAAAGTGACGCATTTGTGGAACTCTCCCCCCAACTAGAATGGAACTGCGTCTCGGAGTCCAAAACGCAAATAAAGGGAAGGAAAAGTTACACAAATGCGCACTAAAGTCGATCTTGCTTGCCCTAGGATCGGGGTGGCGGGGGTGGTGGTGGAATAAGAGGCCACCCATATTGGTTAAACCCCTCCGCAAGTTGAGCATCCTCGGTGTAGGTGCATCTAGGGTCCCAATCGTAGCGGAGAGTGGTAGGAGGACCATGTGGCTCCCACCATTGTTCCCTTGATACCCAAAGTTTGAGCCATTCCCCCTAAACTCTCCTTGCCATTGTTGATTGGGGTTTTGGTTACCAAAACCATAACCTTGGTTAACAAAGTTTTGGTTTTGATAACCAAACCCTCTTTGGGGGAATTGCCTTTGGTTACCAAACCCGTTTCCTCCTTAGGGGTTGAAAACCCTTTGGTTGGATGCGTTTTGGTAACCAAAGCCATTTCCGCCTTGGCTTGGTTGGTTGTAAGGGGCTCTCATGGGCCCATAAGTATTTGGGTTTGGGTTGCCTCCCATACGAGGTCTTACCCCATTATCACTCATCAAGTGACATTGTTCCAAGTCATAGTCACCACAATCAAAGAAACATTTTGTACTTGACAATAAGATGCAAGATGATCATAGGCACCACAATTATTGCAAAACATGATGCCTTGGGACATTGAATTATAAGCTTGGGGTTTGGTCTTACCTTGGCCCTT
The DNA here is from genome assembly GCA_008642245.1 of Bassia scoparia. Classification (NCBI taxonomy): domain Eukaryota; kingdom Viridiplantae; phylum Streptophyta; class Magnoliopsida; order Caryophyllales; family Amaranthaceae; genus Bassia; species Bassia scoparia. The sequence continues at coordinate 103,015 of SNQN01000228.1, read as the reverse complement.
CAAAAGGGTGGGTGGAGCCACTTGAGAGGAGAAGATTCCCCCCTTCTCAATGGACTTCTCCACTATGGCCTTGATACCTTCTATTAGTTTTTCAACTACTTCTCCTTTGCCTAGAGCATGGATAGTACCCTTAGCTTGCCTTGGGGGATCTCTTTCCCCTTCTTGCCATGTTGAGTAGTTATCCACTATCTCCTCATTTATGCCCTCTAATTCATCTTCACTTTTGTTCATGATTGGACCTCCCGCCTCGGCGTCCAAACTAGTCTTACTTGTGTCATTGAGCCCCATATAGAAGGTTTGGTAGAGCAACCATTTTGGGATACCGTGATGTGGACACTCCCTTTGATATTCCTTAAATCTCTCCCAAGCCTCGGAGAGTGTCTCATCAATCCTTTGGCTAAAATGAGTCTGACAAGTGAGCTCGAATCTCCGTCGTCTTCCTATGAGGGTAAAACTTGTGTAGGAATGATTTGGTGGTCTCTTCCCATGTAGTTAATGAATTAATTAGGTTTGACTTCCTTTTCTAACCAATCAAGTGCCTTCCCCTAAAGTGAGAATTCAAAAAGTTTAAGCCTCAAATACTCTTGGCTCACTCCATTAACCTTGATAGTGTCCACATACTTCTCAAAGTCTTTCAAGTGTTTATGGGGGTTCTCACTCTTAAGTCCATGAAATGGCCTTGATTCTATAAGTTGAATGAGGTTCGGCCTAATCTCAAAGTTTCCCTCTATATTAGGTAACACAATCGCTTTAGTCATCGCATAGGAGTCGGGAGTCCCTAAATCCTTAATTAGCCTTGCCATGATCTCCTCGTTCTCAAAATCCTCAACCTCTTTTTCAGTTTCACTCAACTCCTCAAATTCTTCTTCACTATCTCCCTCTTCACTTGCTTTAGAACCTGTCTTTCTAGACTTCCTAATCTTCCTCAAAGTCCTTTCAATCTCGGGATAAAAAACGAGTGGCTCTCTACTTTGCATGAAATGAAAGATGCTCGAAATGTAGCAAAATCAACTTCAAGTGAAGTTGGGAAAATCTTTTTGGTTTTTTTAGAAAAGCAAACAAAAACCAAGCTAACTTGTAAAGACTTAAACACCTCGCCTCCCCGGCAACGGCGCCAAATKTTGAAGGGCCCCGGAAAGGGTCGTTGGGCAAAACCTAATCGGTGCTCTCAAAATCACAATCTATATACCGATACTAACAACTATACCAAATTATAGAGGTGAGTAAGGGATCGATTCTCTGGGAAGGTAACAAAAGGAGTTTAAATCTAAACTACACTAGCTTGGGAAGTAAACATACTTTGAAGGGGGAAATTGAACTAAAACTAGCTAAGCAAACTCTTGAAATAAGATTTGGGGGAAAACAATTACTCTAAACACTTAGGAATAACTAGTGTTACCTTCCATAGTTAAGTGAAATGCCAATCAAAGAGTGAGTTCATCTCCAACAAATAGGGTGATTGCAATCATGGTTTGGAATTGTGATTAACATCATCTCCCAAGTTAATTAACCCTCTCAAAACAAGTTTAAATCCAAGTCCCCTCAAGTTCTTACTAGTAATGAGAAATCAAGAATCAAACCAATGCCCAAGTCAAACCTCACAATCCCTTGCAAAGGGTTAAATCAAGCACCTCTCACCTCACAAACAATGGGTGGCCAAATGCATAACAATAAGGCTTGAGAAATCACAAATCAAGGCATAAATGATGATTAGAGAGAACAAATTATATCATCTTGGCATTGTAAGGATTATAGAAGGGACAACTAGCCTCCTAAGCTACTAAACTACTCACACATCATGGTAACAACAAGAATAGCAAGAAAAACAAAGGAAAAGCATGAACTAGATGCCATTAAAGCAAGCAATTTCAACAACAAAAGGGTATCAAAGAAAACAGCTCTAAACTACTCCAAAACAAGCAAAACTATGATCAAAACCTTCACAAACACAAGGGCTATCAAACTAGAAGCAAAAGAAATCAAAAMCTCAAGTATCAAYAATACCCACAAAAATTGCATAAAACGAAAATTGAACAAAACTAAGAGCAAACAATAATAAAACTGAAATCTAAGCAAAGAAATGAAATTACCTCGAAATTTTAGGTCAAAATCATATAAGACTTGTAAGATTTGAGCAAGAATTGAGAAAACTAGGGCAAAAACAAAACCTTCAAACTACTCTCTAATGGTGGATTGAAAGAAGAAGAAGAAGTTGAAAAAGAATTCTGAAAATCTACTGTCTATTCTATTCTATGTTATGCTATGTTATTGTTTTCTCTCTCCTAAAACTATATATACAAAGCCAAAATACAAGCTCAACTATTTACAAAATTGCTATTACTAAATTACACATGTGCTTCAAAACTCCTCCAAGTCAAGTCAAAAGTGCAGAAGTCAACATTCGGAGTGCCACGTGGACGCGCGTGCGAGATGGGACGCGCGTATGGGCTCAGGAATGTGTGGCCGCGTGTAAAATGCTACTGGATTAGCTGCAGGCGCGGACGAGGGGGGCGCGTGCGAGCCCAGGAGACGCATGCATATGCACGTGCAGGCAACACATGTGCGGCCGCGCCTAAAATGCTTCTGGAATGGAGGGGGGTTTTGCAGGCGCGGACGACTAGGCGCGGGTGGAGACGCGTGCGGGCAAGGGACGAGCGTGCGGATGTGCGTGCAAAACCCAAGACGTGCGTCCGCGCCAAAAACCTTTCTGGAAGTTTTGGAACTTCCTGCAGGCGCGTGCAAACACGCGCAGACGAAACTGGACGCACGTGCAACCCCTCAACTGAACTATCGAACTTCGATCAGCTATAACTTCTTCCTCGGTGCTTGGATTGCAGCTTGTAATATATCGTTGGAAAGCTCTCGGAGTCTAATTTCCAATGCAAAAAGCCTCACCTGCAAAATCAAAATATAAAAAAAGATATGGCTCGAAGAAGATGTTAGACAAACGTTTAAGCGCCTTAATGCTCATTCAAAGCAACCAAAAATAAACCAACAAGTTGGAAAGCTTAGAACCAACATGTGAACATCTATTCAACTTATAAAATACTTGCAAAGCTTGTAATTTAGTGTACAAGGATATAAAAGGAGAGAAAACCAAGGAAAAACCTACAAAAACCACTAAAAACTAACAAAGCTTTGCAAAACTAAAACAAGTGGAAATCTAACCAAAAGGCTAGTGAAATAATATCGAAAACACACAAAATGGCCAAAATAAGGAAGGAATAAGTGCCTAAATGTGACCATTTTTGGCACTTATCAACGGTCCTTTGATTTGACGATCATATCGTTGACATAGACCTCTACTTCTTTGTGTATCTTGTCATGAAGCAAAGTTGTGGCAGCCCGTTGTTATGTGGCGCCTGCATTTTTGAGACCAAAAGCATCACAGTGTAGCAATATAGCCACCAAGGAGTGGTGAAGGTTGTCATTTCCATGTCTTCTTCGGCCATTTTGACTTGATTTTACCCCGCATACCCATCCATGAATGAGAGAAAGGAATGATCTACGGTGTTGTCTATGAGAACGTCTATGTGTGGTAGAGGAAAGTCATCCTTCGGAATTGCTTTGTTTAAGTCACGAAAGTCTACACACATTCGAACGGGTCCATCTTTCTTAGGTACTAGAACCACATTTGCTATCCATTGAGGGTAATTGACGACCTTAATGAAACGTCCATTATGTTGTTTGATGACTCCTTGTCGAATGTTAAGGGCAACATTCAGTTTCATGCAACGGAGCTTTTGTTTGACTGGCTTAGCCCCCTATATGAGCGGAATTTTGTGCCGTGCGATGTTTGGATCAATCCCTAGCATGTATTCATAAGACCAAGCAAAAACATCCCGGAATTCTTTCAGTGTTGCAACCAGTTCATCCCCTTCTTGCGGACTCAGTGTTAGACCAATTTGTATCTCCCGCGGTGTGTCGTTGTCAGAGATGTCTACCTTTTTTGTTTGCTCGATGAAGCAAGTGTTTTTTCGTGCTCTTCCATTGCCTTTATTAACTCATTGTTGTTTTGTTTGTTTTCGAGTTGTGAATTAAAGCAATCATAAGAAGGAAAAGAGAAGTAAGAAGAAAGGAGCATATTATTAAACTCTGAAGAGAGTACAGATAAGTTTGTCTCCGAAGAGACTTGATTGACGAGGGAAGACGGATACTAGGCTCCTTGACATACTCAGGAGGACACTCCCTAGGACTAAGTATCCTAGCTTCTACGACACTAGACTCAGTCTCAGTCTCAGATTCCGAATCCTCGGACATTGGTCCTTCGCCCATGGTGCACTTGATGACCTAGCCTCTTGTAGTAGTTATCTTCACGGTTTTGCGCCAACCATGAACCAAGCCTTCGATTGGTGTGATGACAGTATGGGGTCGAACGCTTCCTTGGTCATTGCCATGAGAACCTCTTGTTCAGCTGGAGGGAGTGATTTCTTAGCCAAAGAGGAGTCCCGAACCTTGTGCTTTGAGGCCATCTAAGGTAGATGCCTTGCTTATGGGGAAAGGATCCCCGTCTACAAAGTTGCAGTCGCTGAAAATCTCAAGTCTTAGATATTATTGCCATCCATTCCTATGAAGTTCTCGGGGAATTCGTAGTATGGAAACTCATCCCCTTCCTTGATGAACTGTCCATTGAGAGTGAGTGGATATGGTTGTCTCATTGGTGCAATGAGAGCGGTAGGATCGAAGGAATCCTCATCTGTTTCTATCATGGGCACCTGGGCATATTGTTCAGAGCCTTTGAGAGGAAAGGGGAGACCGCCACTGTCTATCAAGTCTTAGACTGCTTCCCTCAATGTATGACATTCTTCAGTGTCATGGACATGTCCTCTGTGGTACTTGCAAAACTTGTTTATGAACCATTTAGGAGGCCTTTTCTCCAAGGAAGGATTAAGAGTAGGGCCTTTTGGAGTAATGAAGCCAATCGCCTTGAGGTGCTCATGGGCTTCGGCATAGGGCATGCATAGTCTAGTGTATTTGCACTTGTTACGAATTGTATGTGCCTTCACCATAGTTTTGCTTTTAAGAGAATCATTGATGCTCTTCATTGCTTTGTTCATGTGAGAAGCGATGACCTCCACCATATTGGTTGTTGGCTTTGGTTCAGTGTCATTCTCACCAATTGATTCTTGAAACTTGTTGTCTGAAGAAGCCATTTCTCCTTTCGATAGAACCCGGTCTACATAGTGCTTAAGGATTCCATGGATCACTTCCTCAAGAATTTCGAGGACCTAGGTGTTGGGCTTCTCTAGCTGAGCGAATGGGGAGCCAATAAGTTGAGGGTCTCATTCAAATAAGCTAAAGTCAAGTCCATTTGAGTGTCTTCACTACCCGTTAGTGCAATGGTGTTGATTGACGGAGTGCTACTTGAGAACCGTGGAACGAACCCTGTGTCTACGAGCTCAAACCGTTGGTGCCTACCCTGTTTGTACATGGACAAAAAGCTAAGTTTCATGTCGAATCCACCTAGATGCAATGCATGTATTAGGGGTGATCATTCCCTTACCTATGGACTAACCCAAAAATGTAAAAAGTGCATGAACATCGGAAATTTGCCTTTCGCCTTTTATTTTCATTTTTCACTGATTTTTGTCATCATTTCTTTTCGTTTTTTTGGTTTTTTTTTTTTTGCTTTTCTTTCTTTTATTTTTTTTTTTTTTGAAAAGGCGAAGTTCAAAGGTCCGACGTCCGTTTACAATTGTATGACTCAACAAAGAAGTAATGCCTAATGATTCTAGTTACAACCACTTCGACATTACGACGCCTAAGGAATGATCACCTTGCTATATGAGGACTGATACATGACTCAATGACTTGTTTGTTATGTATGAAAAGCTAGGGTCCTTAGTCTAAAAGTACGTAGCACCTTGTCACGCTAGCATGAACCCTATAAACAAAAGAAAAACAGAAGTCCAGCCACCTAGAGTCAGTTGCTATGTTATTGAAAGGTCAGTCTGGGTGCCCAAGAGGGTCCCATGACTAGGCTTAGAACGATCCTTAACAAATCCAGCCCGCTGTGACGATCAAAGGAGATCTAAACCATTACAGCTTTGTAGGGCACGCAGCCGCGCGTCATGGTTGGGATGAGCATCAAGCTTAAGAATTAGTTACATAGGTAGTGCACCAACGCCAATCTTAAGCGAGCCTCCCTGTCTCGTGTCAAGTGTAAAACACACTTATATGAGACGTGATGCCTAGAAAACGGAAACTTAGTGCCAACGACCTAAGTTATGTGTAATGTAAGATGCCTAAACGCAATGACATCTTAAGGACGCTGAAATCACATAACAATTCGAGTATTGCCCACACACCACTAAAGGTAATAGATTTAGTGAATCTACCCAGTGAAGTCSCATGAAAACTGTACGGGCGCCGGGGCGTCACCGGGCCAGACTTGGTCCAGTCCCTCTGCTCAGGGGGGTAACATTTAAGGGCAGCTCGATTTGTTTGCTAAAACTGAATTCTTGCTTTTGTATATTGTGAGTATGCTTCCAGTTGTGTGTTTATACTCGAAATGTGTAAAGGAAGTCCTCACCGCACTTCTTTTGGGAAGCTGCGGAACCCGTTTTAAGCCTTTCCTATAATTGCATAAAGCAAGGCGAAGGACTCAATGTCTAGTAGTGCAACAAAGGTCTGAATTAGGGGAAAATGATAAGGGTGAAGTAGTGCACAAAACCCTCCCCCCCCCCCCCCCCGGCATTAGCGGCCTCTACTCCGTTATTGCGAGTTCATTGTGCGAAAGACAAACAACAAACATTTTCCGTTTTAAACCATAAGTATGCAAATTACTAGCGGGCTGTTTAATAGAATACTATGTAAATAGTGTCTAATTTGTTGTGGCATGTGTTGTTTTTCTGCATTCCAGGAGCCTAATACGGTTGTCCATAGTTATCTTATTAGGTGTGAACACGAAATTTGCAAGTCTTTGTTAAAGCATATTAAATGTGTGAGACAGCATGCAAGCACTCGAACGAGGAATTGAAAGTTATGCCTTAAAGTTTCTTTTAATTTGAATTGCCGAATTGTTTGTTAATCAATATACATGCAAATTACATAGAAAGTCGATTTCTAAATAAGCATGCAAAAGGGTTTAGAATTGAGACGTTTGGCCTCAAACTACCTCGCAACACAATGTCGAAGACCAAGGACGTAGCTTCGGACCCTTAGGAACCCTTGTCGAGCCTTTAGAACCCTTGAAAACCTCCTAGATCTAATGCAAAAGAGTGTTCGAATTTGTTTTTATGTTTTTGAATGTGTTTGTGAGAGAGTATGAGATTTAAAGAGAGTTGCACAGTGAGAGAGAGAGAGAGGAAGAGAGAGAGAGAGAGAGAGAAGAGAGAAGAGGAGAGGAGAGAGAGGAAAAGAGAAAGAGAGAGAGGGAGTCGTCCAAAGCTGTGAAAGTCGGAAAAAAGTCCTTTGAAATGAATGAGGGATCTCCTATTTATAGGCAAGGGTCGAAATGGGCCAAAATGAGGGAGGGCTTGGGCGTAATTACGCCCAACACCTGCTAGATTTTTGCTGGTTTGCCTTGCCTCAAATAGCGAGATTGCGATGAAATAAAATCGAAATATAATCGTATAAAATATATGCATGATTTTATAAATTACAGCTGATTTTATTGCGATCTTCAGGATATTTAAAGGAATCACTTTACCTCGAATAGTGAGATCGTAATGAAATAAAATCGAGATAAAATCATATAAAATATACGCGTGATATATGATTTCAACAGATTTAATTGCGATGCTCGGGAAATTTGGCTTCCTCGGGAAGCTTGTCTCAAGGCAAAATATCCTGGGATGGCCCACTTTACTCGGTTTTGTATTTTTGCTTAGGAAATTCGTAAATATTAAACCATAAATTGAAAAATTATGAAAAAAATTTTAAAAACTCCTTGTGAAAAATAGTGTGTTGTGTTAAAAATTTTTGAATTTTGGAATTTTTTTCATGATTTAATTAATTATCGCAAAATTAATTAAATTGTTGAAAATTCCGAAAAATTGCTAAAATGCTCGGAAAATTTCCTAAAAATTCTAGAATTTTTTTTTAAAATAAGTTAAAATTATTTGAAAATTTAAACTTACTTTTTTTGGTGCTAAATACTTGGAAGAGGCATTCGATGTAAGGGAATTTACCTTTTTTAGGGCCTATCAAGGTCCTAGCTCTCTCGATTTGACTTGTGTGTTGCGAGGGGTTTCTTATCATTGGTCGTTTTGGGCTAGGGACAAATGTAGGTATCTACAACAGCCTTCTGGTTCGCCTTCCCCTTCTTCTAGGAACCCATATTTGGTCTTTCTTCCTTTCCTTTTGCAGCTTGTTGTCTTGCAGTGTAGCCCCTTGTCAAGTGTCGAGGGTTTTCGTCTTCCTTCTCTAGTGGAGCTTTCTTCATTTTTCCAGTGCCATCCTCCTGATCCCTCGGCACCTTTTTGGGGTGTCTTCTTTCTCTTTTCTTGATTCCCATTACTGTCACATTGCAAAAACAAAATGATTGGGAAAACGATAATCAGACTAAATATATTTATGAAATACATAACTGACTTACAACGATTCAATTTTATCCGTAACTAGGGAGCAGAATTATCATACATAGTGGTGGATACTTCAAACCACGCAGATTAAACTAAATTATCAAAATCACTACACAATTCAGGTAATGACCTGTGTTGAGTCCCTTAGGTTTTGTTGAGTCCCTTAGGTTTTGAGTGATGACAAACTAATACAGGAAACTGAACACTTAATTGTGAAAATAGTTGGTTTGGGAACCAGCTGATACAGGATACCTGTTTCCCCAGACAAATTAATACTTGTGCTTATGTTAAAACTAACTTGTCCTATTACAGGGAACAGCTGAATAAACACAAGTTCATATACTGGTGCGGAACCAGTAGGAGTTGTTTCCTTGACTATTATACTGAAAAACAGTCACATACCTTTTATTGYATCTTAACCATGTTAYATGTGCAGTAATTAGGTTGATTCCAAGACTTAAAGTGTGAAGACCTTTCGAAGTCATTCGAAGAAAGAGGTTGTGCTCATAATTGAAGTATTCAAAGGAAGATTCAAGGTCTTGAAGATTACATGAAGAAAAGGAGAAATGTCTCTCATATGTTTAATCTAGGAAATTCATGTAATATGCTCTGTAGTATGACTTATATGCTTTGGTTTAAATGCTTATATGTGTTTTGAGTTATGGTATGAATTCTGGTACAAGATTGAAACAGAATTCATAACATACACAACAAGAAAATTGGCTTCGGCCGACCACAATTACCGACCGATTATCGGTCGGTAACAAGGGTTACCGACCGATAATCGGTCGGTAACCGGTGTCGGAATTACAATCGTCAGTAACCGCAAAATTACCGACCGATATCATCCGACTATTTTCTGGAGGGAAATATTAAGTTACCGATCGAAAAATCGGTCGGTATACCGACCGAAAAATCGATCGGTAACTTAATATTTCCCTCCAAAAATGGAGGGACAATGGGGAGTTTACGGAACGAATGGTCGGTCGGTATACCGACCGATTTTTAAATCGGTCGGTAAACTCCCCATTTTATTTTTTTTAATATAAAAAATCTCGATTACCAACCGAAATGTCGGTCGTTTCGGTCGGTAATCACCCCATATTATTTTTTTAATTTAAAAATTCTTCATTACCGATTGACCTTTCACTAGTAGAAAAAACATCATATAATGCGGGTCATTTGCTGCGGTTATCTAATAACCGCAGCAAATAACTATTATTTGTTGCGGTTTTTATAATAACCGCAACAAATAATAGTTATTTGTTGCGGTTTTTATAACAACCGCAACAAATAACTATTATTTGCTGCGGTTTTTAGATAACCGCAACAAATAACTGTTATTTGTTGCGGTTTAATGGCTTAACCGCAACATATACTTTTGTATAAAAAAAATTAAACAAAAGCACCATCTCACAAACCGGCCCATTATACNATCCCTAATTCAATCACTAGATCTAAACGAGTACAAATAAACCCTAATTCAATGGCTAGATCTAATCGAGTACAAATAAACCGAAATACACAAACAAAAACCCAAATTTATAGTTCTATAAACCATAGATCTATTCGAATGTGGTTTTAAGGAAGAAAAAAACCYAGAAAATATAAGAAGGCGGCGTACCTTAGCGACGATGACGATTGCGAGGGAGGCGCGAGCAGTGACGGGAGAAGGGAGAGGAGCGTGAGCAGCGGCGAGGGAGCAAGGGGAAAAAATAAGTAGAAGATGATAAATGATTTGAGAGGAGAGAGAATAAGAAATGGAGGAGGGAGAGGGAAGGATAGAAGTTTTGGGGTTTTGGGAATTGGGGGTTTGAGAGGAGTAGGTCGAGTRAGTGTGTGAGGTCAAATGAGAGACGGAAATACGGAGTAAAAGAAAAGAAAAAAAGCGTTTTTTTAATTTTAAAAAGAAATTTTTTACCGACCGATTTTTTAAATCGGTCGGTGTGTCGACTGATTTTTTCGGTCGGTAAGAAATTTTGTTTTTGTTTTTTTTTTAAATTTTCGCGCATATGGTGGGAAATAAATATCAATCACTTACCGACCGATTGATCGGTCGGTATATCGACTGAATTTAAAATCAGTCGGTAATATCAACCGATAATTCGGTCGATAAATTACACCGACCGATTTCGGTCGGTGTCGGTCGGTATTACCGACCGAAATTTTTTCGGTCGATATTTTCGGTCGGCCTTACGCGAAATTCTAGTAGTGATACTCATTAGGGAACCAGGTTGGGGAACTAGTTGTGTCCCTGAGTGGAATATGGTTGCGGTTTGAAAAAGATTTTTCTAAAATATTTTGTAAAAGATTTATTCTAAAAATATTTTATGCAGCTGGAAATATACATGAGAATATATTTTGTTACCTTAAACCTAGGAGTATTTATCTTGTTTGATTTTATCTCATGATCAAATCAAACAAGATAGATACTTTCCTTAAATCTCATCTTGCCTTGCTCGGCAAGTAGAGAGATTTAAGGAAACTAGGGTTAAGGTCAACCTGCTTATATATACTCATCTATACTCCTTAATTCCACATCTCTCTCCATGGATTGAAAGAAAGTATTTTTGAGAGAAAACACAAAAGCATAAAAACCCTACTTTAAGTCATACACAAGAGCATTAGTCGAGCATATTAAATTCTCTTATTAGCTTTTAAGAAGTAAATTCAAAAGAGAGAAACTTTGATATTGTAAAGGCATTCAACAGAGGGGTTGGAAGCCAGGTGAGTGTTTGTGAGTTCAAACACAAGTTGGACTTACGAGTGTGAGTCGAGTGCACATTCAGAGTTGAGTGTGGCGTGTGCTGGTTCCCGGAGTAGGGAAACAGTAGGGTGTGTGCTCTTTGTTTTTCGGAGTAGATTAATAAAAGAACATAGGGTAGGAGGACGTAGCCCATAGTTGGGTGAACCTCGTTAAACTTTGTGTGTCCTTTATAATTTTGTTTACATTCCACTGCATACAGGAACCAGCCCAACTGGTTCCTCATACTTAATCCGAAAAGAAAGAAAAATAACCTAGGAGAACAGGATACTCAATTCCCCCCCCCCCCCCTCTTGAGTATAATAAAACCTTCAACTTGTTTGTTGTAAGTCTAATCCAAAAAATTTAAATATAACGCATGCTAGAGGCACCTTCAATAGCGCATAACAAATATATAATGTCTAAAATGCTTCGGGATAACACCAAACTAAAACAGACAATTAAAACTTTTTTGTTTTGTCACTTACTAAGATCCAAAATGGCCAATATAACAAGGTATATATCTATTAATGACCAACTTTCGTTTTAAGGGTTTCCAAAAAACAACAAATCAGAACATTAATGGAAATTACATTCAATGGGTCTGCAATATAATTTGGCCTTTACGATTCTTACCATCTATCACAATTAAACTTTGTACATACCCTAACTTTAAATAATTTTGTACAGTTTTTTGTGATTTGTCATTCTATTATTAAACTCACAATTGGCAACTACAATTGTTAATTCAATTAATCGAAAACAAGTGAAGCACTTAATCAACATTTGCAAGTAAAAAAACTAAGTTTCAGAATTCAATAACATTCGCAACAACAATAGTTGAATTCCATAAAATTTGCAACAAACAAGATAAATAGCAAGAGTAATATGGCGAATAAAAAACTCGCCTTTGTTGAAGACGAATGAACAGTGAAGAGCAATGAGCAAGAAGAACAACGAATTAACAAGAACAACGAAAAGGAGTTCGAAGGATTTTCTTTGGTAATTTTGAAATGGAGAGAGTTTTTATTTCTTTTGTTTTGCATGCATTGAATGAATATTATTTCTTTATTTTTTGTTTTTGGGAAGAAATGAAGGACGGTTGTTGGGGAGTAAATGGAGTAATAGAGAGGTAACGATGGTAGTTTTTTGGGATGAGTGAAGTTTAATTTTCACGGTATCCCTATTTTTTTATTTTTATTTAATGTTTTTGTTTTTTTAATGCAGTTACAAATTTTGAAAAACAAAAATTAAAATGAAAAATATAGAAAGTCACTAAGAAAAATTATTTTTTTTTACACATAAAAAARTAGGTTATTTATTCATTAGGGATAGCATGATATCAGTGCCTAAGAAAAATTAATTTTTCCCCATTTAATCCTTTTTTCAAGGCAACCCCCAATACTATTACTAGGGTAGTGTGTGTGTATATATATATAGACACACACACTAAGATGGTTGGACATGCCCTGATAAAGTTTATGTCATTTCCTTTATATGGTCTTATAATTTGTCCTATACACACTATTCACATTCATTCGCACAAGTTTTGATCAGGTTGAGGTGTAATTCCACGGCAAAATTTAGCAATTTTAATTTATTAACTTAAAAATAAGAGAACCTTTTGGCACAAATATGTAATGTCCAAAATGCTTCGGGTCCAAATCCTCTATCCCACATTTTTTGTCCCATTCCATATATTATTATTCTAATTGGTCCATACTCTTTTAAATATGAATATTCTTTATTTAATTTTTAATAACAAATAATGTTAAATAAATTTTACATTATATTTTAAAAAAATGTGGACCAATTAGAACAATGGGACATGAAATAGGGATATCAATTGATTATATATTTGAGGAAATATTGACTAGAGAATAATCATTCCAAAAGATTAATTTAACAAACAATATCTATATTAAAAAACAAAATAAAACCCAAAAAGAATAAATAGCACCTTAGCAATAACCAACATTATATAATGTGATATTCATAACTAACTTGGCAAATCCAAAGGACATGACAAGATTAATGTGTGAATTAATAAATTGGCATATTTAGACTTTTGAATTAGTATATAAATGTAAATATATGATAGAATATATATTTTTTGGAGGGATATGAGTAAAAAAAATAAAGAGTTGACTATATTTTTGGAGGAGAATAAAACATAATCATAGTGAAACATCATATTTTGATATTTATTTCCCACTTTCCTTATGTTATTCTGACAAGAATATTATGAAGGTTGTTTAATAATAGGAAATTTTGAATGAAGAAGATATTATTAAGGTTGTTGAACTACCAAGTGATGTAGTGGGTTTCTTAAAAATGAAAATATAAGGGACATATTTAAGACAACTGGAATTTGATTAACAACTTAACTTATATGCGAATTTCCTATAGCAAAATGTATGGTAATAGCCTTTTTTTTAGTTGTTGATTACCCGGTATTTATTTGTAGAAATTTGCATAACTGTTTACTTAGATTTTTCCTTTCAACGAATTAAAATCTCGAAACTACCAAGGTATGATTTCATAGAAATAAAAATATAAGAGACATATATAAGACAAATGGAATTTGATTAATAACTTAACTTGTATGAGAATCTCTTATAGAAAAAATAATGGTAATAGCCGTGAATATAATTGGTGATTGCATATAAGAGACATATACCGAGACTTTATTTGTAGAAATTGCATAACAATTTATATGTACGTTAGTAGTTGTTGACATCATAACCCCAATAATTCAAAAGTTTAAAAGTTCATAATATAATATGCATAATATCATATAAAAACATAGTATATCATTCAAAAGTTCATAATAACTAATAGTTAATACAAGGCAGGAATATCTTCATATGACCAAGGACGTTTTTTGTTCGTTTGTTCCCTTGTTCCATGTATTCAAAGCCCATGCCTCAAATTTCTTCCCTCAATTATAAATGGTGTCATAAGCAGCCCAACTTCAGATTCTGCAAGAGGTCTCATAGTGTTCCAAATTCTTCAATACTTGCAAGTTAGTTTTACCCTGTCATTATCTTTCACACTAAGCTTGGGGAAGACATGGTAGATTAGAATATCAAGATTTTGATAAGTGCCAAAAATGGTCACATTTAGGCACTTATTTCTTTCTTATTTTGGTCAATATGTGTGTTTTCGATATAATTTCACTAACCTTTTGGTTAGTTTTCCACTTTGAATAGTTTTGTTGAGGTTTGTTGCTTTTTAGTGGTCTCTACAGGTTTTTCTTTAGTTTTCTCTTCTTTTCTATTCTTGTACACTCAATTGCAAGTATTGTGAATGATTATAAGTTTCATAGATGTGCGCATGATAGTTTTGGGCCTTTCTACTTGTTGGCATTGTTGTGTTTGCCGAAGATGATCTTTAAGGCACTTGAACTCTTACTCTAACACTTTCTTCAAGACATATCTTCTTACACACTTTGAATTTTCAAGTGAGACTTTTTGTATTTGAAAGCAGGCTCGGAGAGCTTTCCAACGGTATATTACAAGCTGCAATCCGATCACCAAACAAGAAGTTACGGCAGTTTGAATTTCAGTAGTTCAGTCAGAGCCAAGCAATAGGTGGCCCGCACATCAGAGGTGGCCTGCGCCTGCAGGACTTAAGTTGCATTTCCATAATGAAAAACGAGCAGGCGTTCATCATGAGGATCAGCCCACGCATGGCACAAGAATCGAGGCGCGGCCCGCGCATGGGGGTCCGCACCTGCAGCCTCTTCCTTCATTTCCAAATTGTTTTTAGAGCAGGCGCGCATATCGAGGATCAGCCCGTGCATGGCTAGCGCCTGCAGCTTCCTCTCCTCGATTTTCCAAAATTTTTTTGGAGTGGGCACGCTTTTTTAGGTTAGCCCACGCATGGAGGTATGGTCGGCGCATGGCCCGCGCATGTGTGTCAGCCCAGTTTCGTTGACTTTTCGACGTTTGACCAAGCGTTTGACTTGACTTTAGAGGGTATTTGGCACATATTGGAATTAGTAATGGCATTCTTGTAATATTTATGAGTTTGTAATTGAGCCATGTATATATAGTTTGAGGAGAGAGATACAAACAAAGTAGAGAATTAGAATAGAATTTTTAGATTACATTTTTCAGAAATTTCTTTTCATCTTCATCTTCTTAATTCATTCTTCCATAGTTAGGAGAGAGAATAGCATGAAGTTCTTGATAAATGCTCTAGTTTCTTCAATTCTCAACCATTTTTAGCAAATTTTATATGCTTTCCATCTGATTCTTCAAGGTAATTTCGATTCTAGCATTTGTTTTCAATTCTAATATAGTTTACTTCATGTTTTTGCACATTTACGAATTTCTAGGTTTTTGTGGGTATATTTGTTGCTTTTGATTTTAACTTCTTTTGTTGATAATTAGTTTCTCCCTTTGCTTGTGATCATTTTGCAAGTAATTTTGTTTAATTTGGTTTAGTTTAGAGTGAGTTCTTGAATAATCATTTATAGCTTTCAATTACTTGTTTTCATGGCAAATTCCTTGTTTTCTTCTATTACTTTTGTTGTTTTCATGCTTTCAACAATGATTTGTGAGTAGATTACTAGCTTAGAAGTGCTAGCAAGCCCATCTATAATCCATTAGTGTCAACATGATATAAAATACTCATGCCAACCATCATTGTTGTCCAAAATTGTGGTTTCTCTACCTTACTTTGCTTTGGATTTGGCCACCCAAGATTTTGGGAGTGAGAGTTGCCGTTATCAACCTTTGCAAGGGATTGGAAGGGTTGATTAGGGTGTTAGTGTAATCCGTTTTCAACTATTTCCCGTGAAATTTTGAGGGGACTTGGGTTTAAGCAAGATTTGGGAGTGTTGGAGGATTTGGGAAATGATTCCAACCAAATTGTTTAACTAAGATCACAATTACCCCCATTATTGGAATGAGATAATTACTTTGATTGGCACAAATTCCTTTTATATATATGGGCATAACTAGTATCTCCTTAGTGTTTTTGCATTATTGTTTTCAAAATCATTGTTTCTAGTTCACTTGTAGCTTAGTTTTCAAAAATCAAAATTCAAGTTTGTTTTCTCCCCAAATTTGGTTKATTAAGCTTGAGTACTAAAATTGATCCTTCCTCGTGGTTCGACCCTTGACTTGCCTACTATACTAGTATAGTTACAAGTTTTGGAATTATAAATATTTGTTTGATAGCCTTTACCTTGGAATCCAATGACCCTTGGTTTGAGGCACGTTAAATTGGCACCGTTTCCGGGGAAGCAAAGTGCTTGAGTTTTTGCAAACCTAATTTGGATTTACTTTCTTTTTTCGAAAAATTAAAAAAAACCCAAAAAAGATTTTGTGCTTCACTTGAAGTACAATTTTTACTTTATCAATTACTTTTGGACCATTTGGTTGCTTTGTTCCTAAGAGAGAGAGTTTGGAGATTTGATTTTCAATGGCTAAGTCTTTGAGAGATATGGGCTCATACACGTCGACTAGGGCAATTAAATTGCCCAACATAGAATGGACCTTTGAGATTCGACCAAACTTGATCAAATTGATTGAGTCAAAGCCGTTCTATGGATTGAAAGATTAGAATCCCCACAAGCATTTGAAGGATTTTGAGCGGAATTGTGATACTATCAAGGCAAGTGGGGCAACTCAAGAATACATGAGTCTCAAGTTGTTTGAATTCTCCTTAGCGGGGATAGCTATGGATTGGTTAGAAAAAGACTTGAAACCGGACTCTTTAACATCATGGGAGGAAGTGACGAAAGCCTTCTTACAAAAATTCTTCCCCCACAAAAGGACCGTTGAGCTACGAGCTAAGATTCAAGGGTTCAACCAATTGGGAGACGAAACATTAGGGGAAGCTTAAGAACGTTTCCAAGAGTACCAAAGGGAGTGCCCTCATCACGGGATTCCAAAATGGTTACTCTATCAAGCGTTCTATATGGGACTTACCAATGCTTCAAAGACAAGCTTGGACGCTGGAGCGGGAGGTCCAATAATGAAACGGAATGAGGACGAAATCGAGTGAATGATCGAAGAGGTGATCGATAATTTTGTGACATGGAAAGAAGCTRAGACAAAGAAAGACAGGGTYAATGCATTAGAAAGAGGAGAAGTTGTGGAAAAGCTCTTGGAAGGCATTAAGTCAATAGTTGAGAAGAGCCTTGGGAAGGAGGGGATCACCTCCACTCAAGCCCCTCAACCCAATCAAGCCATGAGAGGTAATCCTCAACCATCTTATTGTAATATGCTTAATGGCATTATTTTTTGTGAAAATTGTGGCTCTTTTGATCATGATGTCTATGGTTGCTATAGTGGTAATGCACCCTATGTTGGATGCGATTATGAAGAAATGAACAATGGTTATGGCTATGAGTATCGCAACTCAATACATGGATTTGGAGCTTGGCCAAATAATGGCTTCAATCCAAACCACATGGAAATGGGAAGTTGTCCCAATGCCTACTACGACCCCCAAGCTAGTGGTATCGGTTCCTATAACCAAGGCAATTTTATGATGTCTAGTACTGACTCTAATGTTGACCCTTATGGTTATGGGAACCAAAGACCACTAGCTCAAGAAAATTCTGGAATTCAAAACCAAAGATTAAACCAAGGTTTTGCTAACCAAAACCACGTTATGGGAGGTCAAAGTAGCAATTTTAGCGACCAAAAACCCCAAATTGTGATAAAGGACCAAGACAAGAAAACACACAATAAGTCGAGCGGATCTATTGGGACCAAAGAAAGAGAAAAGGAGAAAATGATTGAGAGTAAAGGGAAAGAGAAAGATGAAATCTCAAGTTTGATTGAGGAAGAACCCAAGCTCCCTATAGATACCTACATTTGTCCCTAGCCTAAGACGGTCGATGATAAAACACCCCTCGCAACACACAAGCCAAATCGAGAGAGCTAGGACACTAACAGGCCCTAAAAAAGGAAGATTCCCTTGCACCGGACACCTCTTCCAGGTATTCAACACCTCAAAAAATACGTTTTCATTTTAAAATAATTTTTACTTATTTTTAAACATTTTTCTAGAATTTTTTGGAATTTTTCTAAATTTTTCTAAGCATTTTTTGCAATTTTCGGAATTTTCAACAATTTAATTAATTTTGTGATGACTAATTAAAGTATGAAATCAATTCCAAAATTCATGAAATTTTAGCACAACACACTATTTTTCACAAAGAATTTTTACATATTTTTTCCATAATTTTTCGATTTATGGTTGAAAATTTATGAATTTCTTAAGCAAAAACACAAAACCGAGCAAAGCGGGTCATCCCGAGATATTTTGCCTCGAGCCACGCATCCCAAGGAAGCCAAAAATCCAGAGCACTGTGAAAATATCAGCCGCAATCGCAATAATATTGATTATGATCGTATAAAATCACATATATATTTTATACGATCAAATTATGATATTATTTCATCACAATCTCGCTATTCAAGGTAAAACAATCCCGAATATCAATAATATCCATCGCAATCGCAATAAAATCAGACCGTAATCATATAAAATCACGTATGATTATATCACGATATTACTTTATCGCAATCTGAAGGGCCCCGGAAAGGGTCGTTGGGCTAAAACCTAACCGGGTGCTCTCAAAATTACAATTTATATTACGATACTACTAACTATATATACCTAAGTATAGTAGTAAGTAAGGGGTCGATCCTCTGGGAAGGTAACAAAAAGTGTCTAAATCTAAACTATACTAGCTTGGGAAGTAAACATACTTTGAAGGGGGAAATTGAACTAAGACTAGCTAATGTAAACTCTTGWAATAAGCTTTGGGAAAAACAATTACTCTAAACACCTAGGAGTAACTAGTGTCACCTTCTATAGTTAAGTGAAATGCCAATCAAAGAGTGTGTTCTTCTCCAACAAATAGGGTGATTGCAATCATGGTTTGGAATWATGATTAACATCATCTCCCAAGTCAATTAACCCTCTCAACCCAAGTTCAAACCCAAGTCCCACTACAACAAAACCCTTGCTTTCTCGACACTTTTTTGTCGACACTTTGTAAAGTGTCAAAGCAATTTTATTTTTTTATGTACACTCGACATATTAGCCTACACTATTAAGTGTCGTGATTAATTTTGTGAAATAATTAGATGGAAAAAAAACATGGTCCCACTAATGATAATACTTAACATACATTGTATTTTTACCATACTTAATTAACATTTTAAAATGTTATTTAGGAAAAAATTAACAATTTTAATAAAAAATAGACATTCAAAGGCATGGTCCCACACAAAAAAAAAAAATAGATCGATCCTTTTGGATTTTCTCCCCTTCCACCGCTTCACTTATCTTTCTCCATCTTCATCTTCTATGTATTCCATCATCATCGTCGTCATCACTATATGATCTATAACCCTCTCCTCTCAACTCCTCATCCAGTCATCCCTCATCTCCAATCTCCTCATCCCTCATCTCCTCTTTGTCTCTCCTTATCCCTTATCTCAGAAACACTTCAAGCCCCAAAAACGCCCAATTTCTCAGAAAATCCACTCAAACCCCAAAATATTTAACCACCTTGAAGCAAGAACAAGCCACGAAAATGGCACCCAAACTCACGAACAAATGCAGCAGCAAGCACGAGCAATTTTCGAACCAAAGAACACCCCAACAGTGGCACAAACGCCGCCAATGAACCCCTCGCTTCCCTTGCCTCGCCAACGCTGCCAACGAATCCCTCGCTGCCCTCCAACGCTCCCTCCAACGCCGCCAACGAACTAGGTTTGTGTTTTTAATTTCGAATTCCCTGTTTAAATCTAGGGTTATTTCTATCTTTTGGTTTCGAATTTCTAGTTTAGATCTAGGGTTATTTCCGTTTGATTTTGTTTTTTGTTTTTGATTAATTTTCGTTTCTTTGGTCAAAAAATCATTTTCACTTATTTCGTTTTTTTCAGCTTTTTTTATTAATGGTTTTCGTTTTCTTTCTCACTTTCCTCTTCTTCTTTTTTCAAAATCTGATTTATGTGATTTGATGGTATTTTTTTCGATTTTTAATTCTGAATTAATCATTTTTTTYKWAAATTTGATGGTATTTTTTCGATTTTTAATTCTTTCGTTTCATGTTTGATTCATTTTCTTAAGTTAAGAAATGTTGAAGTATCTTCTCAATTAGCAAAATATTCGTAGAATTGTTTTTTATTTCCTTTTTGGGTTTGTAGACACCCAAATGTGTCTCCCCAAATGAGTAACCGATGATGAAACATACCACGTTTCGTGATCAATTTGATTCTGAAAAGACGCAGTTGAACTCGTAAAAAGCTCGAAATAAGTGAAGTAATGCTCGAAATCATGTGTCAAGGGTCAAATAAGAGGCAAAAAGTATTTTCTTTTATTTCTTTTTAGAATTTTCTATTTAGTTTAGGATTTTTTAAAATAATTTATATTGGTGATCTTCATAATTTCAACTTTTCATTGCATTCTTCTCATTTTTCTGAGTTCACTAGTATTTTTCGATTATTTTTCCGATTTTTCTATAATTTTCTATGAATTTTACAATATTTACAAAAATCAAAATACGCAAAAAATACATAAAAAATCAGAAAATACTTTAAAAATACCAAAAAATACATGGAATGTTCTAGAACCCCCTAGAACCGTATTTTCTTGCAAAAGGGGGTGTCTAGGTTCATTCACAATCCGAGAAGAATCGAAATATTTTCAAAAAAAAATATCGGGAATAATTGAGCGTATATACGCTCCTTTGAGCGTATATATGCTCCTATAAGCGTATATACGCTCCTTCGAGCGTATATACGCTCCAATGAGCGTAAATACACTCGTTTTGAGCGTATATACGATCGTTTTTGCTTTTTCATTCCTATAAATACCCTCCTTTGCCTCATTCTCGGGGAGAACTTTTCACACATTACGAAGCTCCTTATACGTGCTTATTCTCCTTCACTCTCACTCATACTCTCTTTTCGCCACAAATACATACAAAATACGAGTTCTTGCGTTCTTTTCAAATCATATTGACGAGCGAAATCAAGGTATAACTCTGAGGTTACTCATCCAAAACCTTCATTTCGCATTCTTTTAACTTGATTAATAATTGTTACGAGTTTTATTTCAATTAATAAAATGTAGAAATCCACTTTTAAATTGTTTTCATGTAAATACGTAGGACAATAACCACTTATTCGTTGTTGTCATCTTTAATTTCATCTTTGTTTTTAATCCTATTATTATCATTATTAACTGTATTATTTGTTTTTTTTATTATTATTATTGCTATTATCCATACTAGCATATGTGTTTGCATTGTTAAGCGATTCAAGGCGAAGTCTTAATAATCTAACATTTGTACTATCCTTTGTCTTGATAGCGATTCAAGGTAGGGATTTGTATATATATATTTTTGTTTATTATTATTTCTTGTATATATTTTTTTAATCATCTTTGATATTTGTTTAAATAAGACCGGAATTTGATTGCTTGTCACATTAAAGTCAGATAATTATGGACAACCGGTTTTCTAGGCTCCTCGTTAATATTGTGTGACAACAAAGTGATCGCCTCATCCATTGTAGAAGTCAATTTTTTTATAATAGTAACCCACCTAGTAACCTTTAGGATTAGTACGCTAATAAGGCTTGAAATTACTAAGATATGTGTATCCAATAATCATGATGAATGGAGTTACATTGAGACCGAGTAGAGGCCGCTACATGCGGGCGGATTGGGTCAAAGATTCAATCCGTACCATGTCCCCGAACCCACGAGCTGGTTACTAGATCGGACCGTGGGGCCTTTGTTTTGGCACCAACGTTTCGGGCGTCTGTGATTAACCTTTATAGGCACGGTGGCGATCCCCTTACTCGACAACACTCCCCCAACGCACTCACGTGCGGGTTCTATGGCTCAAGCCCACAACACAACTACACACATCAATGTAGGCCCAAGCCCCTCGCGGGCCCACGGTCTACAGGGTTAGACTAGTTTATCACTCAAGAGTCTAACTTTATTTTCCAATTGCTATTGTTGATAGTGGAAAATAAAGCAAGATAATTATTGACCAGATCTTTTTTTATTACCTACTTTATATACTAATTCATAACTTTGGTTTGTAATCAATTTTTATCCAGTGTCAATTAGCAAATGTAAAGTATGTGTTGAAATGGTGGTTCATGTGATCGATTTTTCGAAGCTCGATGGCAAGGAGAGGGCAACTACCATGTCTGAGATCCACACTGGGTGTGAAGAATGGGGATTCTTCCTGGTACTTTATGCATAAAAATCATATAGGAGGATTTTTTTAAAGATACTCATATTTACTTTATATTGTAGGCCTTAATTTCTGATACATATGTTGCTGATGTTTGTTATGCAGTTGGTAAACCGTGGGATTCTTGAGGAGCTTTTGGAAAGGGTAAAGAAAATCCGCTCAGACTGTTATAAAATCGAACGAGCAGAGAATTTCAAGAGCTCCAAGCCAGTGACAATGCTGAATGAGCTCGTCGAAAAAGAACAGTGGCAAAAAGTTGCAAGGAGTTGATTGGGAGGATGTTTTCCTTCTTACTGATGACAAATAGTGGCCTTCTTGGATTCAAGTAAGCATTTTTTTCGACTGGAAAATTTATCGTCGAGTCTGTCAGAATCAGTTTTCCTAACACATGATGCTGATTAAATGCTAGTGCAAGACTGCATAGTCTATTATAAGTTTAAACATTCTCAAATCATATCTACTACAATCGTGGTATGTATTATGTGTCGGAGTTAATTACTCTGGCCATTGATAATCAATAGTAAGTCAATTTAAAAAGTGTACTGTTGTATAGGAAATCTATCTTCAAGAAAACATGATTATTATCATCCCTTAACTGTCCAAATTTATTCCTGGAGTACAATAATGCTCCTATATATGTGAAATAAACAATAATGAAAATTGGCATGAGATTGAAAAAACAACAAAAACAAATCTGGGAAACTAATAATTTTGTTGTTACACTATCCACTAAGTAGTATGATAATTWATAATATCAACAATCATGTGTATGACAGGGAGACAYTGGCAGAGTACAGAGCAGAACTGAAGAAACTAGCAGAAAAACTGATGGATATCATGGACGAGAATCTAGGCCTACCAATAGGCTACATCAAGAAGGCTTTCAACTGCGGTGAAGAGTCTATTGAGAACTCCTTCTTCGGCACCAAGGTCAGCCACTACCTACCATGCCCACGCCCTGAGCTCGTGACAGGTCTGCGTGCACACATAGATGCCAGTGGGGTGATCCGCCTCTTCCAAGATGACAAATTTGGCGGCCTCCAGATGCTTAAAGGTAAGGAATGGATCGACGTTCAGCCAGTTCCAAAAGCCATAGTCATCAACACAGGGGATTAGATTGATGTCATTAGCAATGGGAGGTACAAAAGTGCCTGACATAGGGTGTTGGCATCTGCTGAAGGAAACAGGCGGTCCATTGCCTCATTTTACAATCCATCTTTCCAGGTTGCCATTGGCCCGGCACCACAACTAGTCGAGGAGGCCAAAGAGAAGGAGGTGAAGGTGGAGAAATGTTTATGCCAAATTTTGTACTTAGCATAATAAGGTTGATCGGAACCTGCAACTAGATTAATCAATGAAATATGCGATAATAATAATAAGAAAAGCAAATAAAAGAGACAGAGAGACAGAGAGACACAAGAGATTGGTGACGCGGAAACCCAAACAGGGAAGAAAACCGCGGGTAGCAATGAGGCTACCAATCCACTATGACTTTGGCCTTGAATTGGCTTCTTTTATCGTATGAACAATAGAACCGTGGGACTATTCTTTACTATGGGATAATTCATTCGTGATCGGGACAAATAGGGCTAATATGGTACTTTCTATTACATACAATATAGTAGCTTTTGTATAATGGGATTGTACGTGAAATGGGATGAAGTGTGTGTTGTCACCTTAGAGAATATGAATAAAAAATAGTAGTAGTAAGATATATATGCGTGGGATGGATAATGCGTCATTTGTTGTTACGATTGATGATCCCTCTTGCAGTTGTGACGCTTCATAATATAGTGCATGTGTTTAGCTATTCTTCAGTCCAAGTCAGTTGCTACTTCAGTATACTCGGCTCCCTTAACACTCGGTTTCACCACTTATTTTCCTCATGTTTGCTGACCACTTCTTTCGGATTTAGGTAGCAGGGAAGTATGTCAACAGCTCCTATCTCTACGCATGCTTTACTGGATCTCCGATCCTTCTACTTCCTCGTAGCCAGGGATAGATTTTTGTAGCCAGTTAATCGTGGCACAAATTAGCCCATTTTCCTATTGTAGCTTGCCGGAGATTAGGAAAATAGATTACAGCTCTGCAAATTGCCATTGCTTTGTACCTTCGACCCTTTGCTAGTTATGACACTATTTATGCCCCTTGCAATTATGCTTGCAAGTATTCTGGCTTGGTTATGTACGCGGCTCATTTTTCTTAGATATTCAGTCTTATCTGTGCCTCTTTGGTCTATCATCTTAGATGTCTTTGACAAACCAGTACTTGGCTTAGGTTAGCTTTGAAGCATTCATGTCATACAGCTTAAGAGCAATTTAAGTAAATCAAACTATATGAGACTTGACAATTCAAGATACTACTAGAAAATTTGCAAACTTTTGTAAGCTTAAATAACCATATTAGGGTGCTACGTATTTCAGTAGTTATTTATGCTTTGCGCTTTTTCACGCTTTCATAGCTTATTTGGGTCGCAACAGGTTGCGGATTAGCATATGTTTGTGCTTTTCAATCTTTTTACATTTTCGACGTTTCATTTTGTGTGTTTTTTCAACCTTATGTTTCCGACTTTTACTCTTGTGTGCTTTTCAACTCTTTACGTTTTCGACTTTTTCACTCTGTGTGCTTTTCAACTTCTAGTTTCGACTTTTTCACTCTGTGTCTTTCAACTTTGTACGTTTTCGACATTTCACTCTGTGTGCTTTTCAACTTTTTACGTTTTCGACTTTTCATTCTGTGTATACAACTGCTTGTGTTTTTATTTATTTATGCATGTTTGGCCAAAACTTTTCAACTAACCATATTACTTGGATACATTTTTGTCCGTCATGTAAATACATGGCTTTTTTACACTTTTTAGCAAAGTCCTTCTCATGGCTAGCTACTGTTGTATAATACCTCAAAAATAATAACATTTTCTTAGCGACAATCGTTTCAGCTTCTTTGCTCTTCTTTTCCTTCTCGCATAATTARATTGTATGCTCCATTCCCAAATACTTTGCTTATTTGGTATGGGCCTGACGACTAGGTCCTGACGCTCAAGTCCCGACATCTAGGTCGTGACGCTTAGATCACGGGCTAGGTTCTGTTGATGAGGTCTGGCGCTTAGGCCCTTTGTATCTGTAACTTGTGCACAATTTAGCTTATGATGCAACATCTTAGATCACAATGCAACTATACAAGTGTTTCTTAATGCGTAATAACACATCAAATTTAGGGGAATCTAAATGAATGCGGTAGTAAGCTTTGATATGTATACTCTTAGCGGAACAGTGGAAAATCACATGAATCAATGTCTTTTGACGTTATTGCTTACTTACTTGGTGTCTTTTCATTCGTTGTGAAACTTCGTGCAAACCGTGTTTGGAGGTTTTAAGCTATCAATAGCTAGAAAAGCTTGGACGTGTGCATCATCATCATGGGTGCTTAATGGTTGATGGGAAGTTGTCATGCAGTGACAGGCTTGTCGCGTACCTATCAAAAATACCTATTAAAACTAACCTGCAGCTAGTGGTAACAGGATCGTATCCACGAGGAAACAACAACTACTGATTAATTGAATATAAGCATCTAAACTAGCAAGAGAAATGTTATTTTGTGATTCAGAAAAGCTAAAACTAATGACTACGATTAACAGAAGAGATTAAGCTATATGATAAAAGAATCTAGAGCTATGGTTCACTATAGCAGTAATTGACTACAAACTGGCATCAACAATTCATAACATGGCATAATCAAACAGGATTAAAGCTCTCTCGAATCAATTAAACCATAGAACTAYTCCTAACSGTATCTCTCGACCTAGGAAAGTCTCGTTCTACCTATTGATGTTGATCTTGTTCTAAGTCTCAATCGCTAGATCTAGAGACATGTGACTAATCAGATTAAGCAATTAAGTTGGGCCCTACAAAATTGATAACATGAAGTAACGAATCTAATAGGAATTTGATTAAAGCCAAGCATGATTGAATAACCATTAAATAATAAAATCATATTGCTATAGATGCCAATGCTCTAGAAATTAACTACTCTGCTCATAATTAACTAAACATGATGATGTTATTGGGAAATACTATTCAAAGCAAAGAATTTAAAAGGCATAATAAAACCTAGAATAATTGGAAATAATAATTGAGAACCTAAAATTAATTCGAAACAATAATCAAAAGCATAAATAATTGAAAGCAATAAGGAAAATAAATTAAAGGAAGAATTAATTACCAAAAGAAGGATTGCAATTGATGATTGAATGATTGAATTCTATTGAAAAGCCAAAAACTAGGGTTCACAATACGTAATTGGGAATTCTTCTCTTTTGATGAAAACTAGAATAATAGAATAAAAGATAATCCAAGAATTAGGATTTCTATCCCCTTAAACATCAAAAAATATCTAAATTAAACTAAGCTTGCTAAATTACAATCATGCCCTTCATTAAAAGCTAATTTAAAAGCCAACTTAAGTGCAGAATCGGGCCTCGATCCGATCGGATCGGGTGTGATCCGATCGGATCGGATACGGTTTTGGCAGCAGAATCGTCCATCTTCTAGAGGCCATATCTCGAGCTCCGGTGGTCCAAATCACGCATGTGACCTATCAAATCGAAGCTCTCGAAGTCTAGTTTCCAATGCAACTAAATCGCACCAATCCGACGAACGAAACATAAGTTATGGTCAAAAGAGTGAGCATGTATCAACTTCTTTGCGTCGCTCCACTCCTAGCTCCTTGCCACTTCTAATAAACTCCGTAGTGTTTGCAAATAAGCTCCGAAATCACTCCAAATAAATGGAAGCAACCTAAAACTTACTCAAACACTAAACAAACAACATTAGTAGCAAAGAGGGCCTTAAGAAGGCCAAAAACCATTCGATATAGCAAGAGAAATGGGAGAAAAACCATATAATAATACAATACATCAAACTCCCCCAAGCCAAACTCTTGCTTGTCCTCAAGCAAGCTAACATAGACTCTCGATCTAAACACGTCTCACCCCATAAAAACAACATCTCAACCATGCTCGCGACCAATTCCTCAACCAAAGATTCCAAGTAGTTCAATGCCTATCCAAGAACATAAATCATCCAAAACACAACTAGCCATCAAGTATAGAGAGGTGAATAGGAATCAAGGAAGAACTACTCACTAGTGACACTCCTCTCTTTGTGTGGTGGGTTAAAAATGAACCCATTCGCTCACCACCCCACATGTGCATAAAATGTGCACATGAATCAACTTTTTGTGGCCTAAAATACTAAAGGCACCCTCCCATCTCACCAACACTCATGTGTTTGAAAGGGTTATCAATAGCACTCAACCTACAAGTCGACTCGAAATGCATACACAACTCAACAACCTTGGCAAGGTACTCAATCTACAAGACACAAATGGACACATGTTTATCAAGTGAGGACTTTTAATAGCTTGTAATGGGGCTAAGGTTAGGGGTAGGATAAATTTTGGGATATGTGAGCTAAAAGTCTAACTCAAGGGAGCATACATCAATCAACACTAATAGCCAAGTGATAAGGCTAAGACAACTCCAAGCAAACTCCAACTCGAATAACCAAAACCATCCAACTCCAAGAACCGCAACTACATCGCATCATCATCTTTTTATTTTACAACAAGACACAAGTGCAAAGGCATTATTTGAGAATAAACTATAAAATAAAACTTATTTTTGGATTTTTTTTTTGATTTTTTTGATTTTTTTTTTTTTTTTTTTTTAATGAATGAATAATACAACTAACTTTTGCCTTGCACTATACATAGAAACGATGACAATACTCAAGCTAAGGAACCAATATGAAACACTATACCACCCCAACTATCAACCAATCACGAGCCTCCAATAAAAACACCCACAAAACACACATCACCCTCCAATATGCTCCCCCAAGCCAAACTTGGGTTACTCGAACAAAGCCAAAATAGGGTTGTAATGTAGGTAATCATGAAATGAAAGGATTCAGGCTCAAAATCAGGGATCAAGGGATAATAATGTTTCTAAACACTGAAGCACGGATCCTAACAATGAAAGCCTCCTATCATGCTCAACATATGACCAAATAGCCAACTAGACAAGTACCAAGCCAAGACTAAGAGATAATGACACACCAGGAACTAGCACACAAGAAAGAAATATGAATGATTATCAATTAAGCTCAAATCCTCTCGAGTTCAGTTCTTCCTCATTCCAATGATACATCAGGCTAGTCATATCAGTCAAATCCAGTCAAGGAACCAGAAAAGCAACCACAACTTCACCAAGGTCGAGTTCAAGCATCACAAGCATAACACATTTTTCACAATGGGGCACAGGGAGACATGTTTTTCAAGAGAATCTAATTTATTTTCTAAGATACACTATGAAAGCAATATATTTTTTTGGTTGCAAGTAAACTCCCACTCCTAATGAGTGGTACAAACCTTGCAACTATCCTAGAAAGCAATTAAATCTATACTAGAAAGCGATAAACTTACCTCAAACCGCTAGCGTGCGCTTGACAAATTCCTCCCCCAAGCCAACCTTTGCAATGTCCTCAATGCAAGAGAAAGGAAGTATATCAAACACATAATCATCCATGGTGGAAAGAACGAACGAGGGAGAAAGATCGGACTCATTTTCGGCAATTTTTCCCTGACTGAAAACAAAAAGTGCCCAAAACACCACTTTAGAAGCCGAATTTGGCAATATTAAGGTGGTGCCCACTACATGTAGTAGATCCTTTTTAGAATGCCGTTTCCAGTCAGAAAACACTACTCTTTTGTCCGATTTGGAGAAGTTTCAAATTTTCTGCGAAAATCTCGTCGACTGAAATTTCCTCGCATCCGATCGGATTGGGTGATCCGACGACCCGATCCGATCGGATCACCTGATCCGATGATCTTCGATTTTTTTCAAAATTTTTGCCTTACCCTCACATCCGATCGGATTGGGTGATCCGACGCCCGATCCGATCGGATCACCTGATCCGATGGTCTTCGATTTTTTTCCAAAATTTTTGCCTTACCCTCGCATCCGATCGGATTGGGTGATCCGACGCCCGATCCGATCGGATCAGGGTCAATCCGATCGGATTGTCCCCTGCTGAGATTCCGTTTTGCTGCTTCTTTTTACTTAGCCCCTGCACACTCATCATAAACATCATTCCCTCTTCCTCACTCACTCAAAATCTCAGTTCACATTATTATTAATCTACGAACTATTCTAAAAAGCAAGAAACTACGGGTTGCCTCCCGCAAAGCGCTTGTTTAACGTCACGAGCCTGACGCATTACCTCGATTAAACTCAAATGACTGGAGGTGGCTCTTGAAGATATAGAATCTCCATAAGGCCAACTATATCATCTCTATTGCGCACAACGAAATGTGGCTTGCGGACCTTAAACCTTTCATGCTTTACATTCGTTTCCTTCGCATAACCAAGCTCAACAACAGACGACTTTAACCTTGTAGGAAAGAGTTTAGGCCGTGAATTGTCAAGCATCTCCTTGTTCTCCATACGAAACTCACAAGGAGTAGTCTTCTTTCCAGTTTCACCTTCACCTGCAAAAGACTCAACACACACAATGTTCTCCAGAAGATCTCTAGAAAGAGATCGAGGGTCTTTATCCTGCACAACAACGTCCACAACACCAACACTACAACATGACTCCTCTAGCATGGGACTCTCTAGTGCACTAGTTTGATTAAAAGTGACTTTGTCATCCCCAATATTAAAGATAATCTTCCCATTCCTCACATTTATGACAGCCCCCGCCGTATGAAGGAAAGGTCGGCCTAAGATGATAGGAATGTGAACATCTTCTTCCATATTAAGAACAACAAAGTCGACAGGAATATAAAATCGACCCACTCGCACAGGAACATCCTCTAAAATACCCAAAGGGTGCTTTAGAGAACCTTCAGCCGTTTGAAGGGTCATACTAGTGCACTTAAGATCTCCCATATTCAACTCTTTACACACCGACAAAGGCATAACACTAACACTTGCACCTAAATCACATAATGCTTTGTCGATATGCACAGTTCCAATGTCACATGGAATACAAAAACTCCCAGGATCCCTCAACTTTGGTGGAGACTTATTTTGTAAAATAACACTACATTGTTCAGAAAAACCAGAAGTCTCCACCGATTTCAATTCCCTCTTCTCAGTTAATATGTCTTTCGGAATTTTAGCATTTGAAGGAATTTGACTAATTAACTCAGTTGAAGGAATAGTTACCTGAAGGTTTTTCTCCACATCTAGAGACTTATTGAGCTGCTGATCTTGCTTCTTCTTTGCAACTCTAGATGGGAAAGGTAGCCGAATGGGGGGCACCACA
Source organism: Bassia scoparia (assembly GCA_008642245.1). Lineage (NCBI taxonomy): Eukaryota > Viridiplantae > Streptophyta > Magnoliopsida > Caryophyllales > Amaranthaceae > Bassia > Bassia scoparia. The sequence continues at coordinate 72,166 of SNQN01000228.1, read as the reverse complement.
ATATGAGGTGCTTTCCATACCTCCTCCTCCTTCTCAACTTCCTCTTCAGCATCCTCCTCATGCATTGGTGGGCCTATGTACCTAGTGTCGTTGCGAACGGTGATCGCATAAACACTATCCTTCGGCTGCTGTGGTTGTGAAGGGAGGGCACCCTGCTGCCTTTGTGCATTAGATGCAGCCAATTGCGCCACTTGAGTATCCAATTGCTTATTATGAGTGACTAAGGACTGAATATCTCGTTGGACTTGCATTTGAGCTTTTTGCATTTGAAGCATCATGCTCTTCAACTCAGCTATGACTGGATCAGCTGCTGGGGCCTGCGATGGCTGCTGCTGGTTGTACTGCTGGTTGTACTGCGGCTTCTGATGAGGGGGCTGATATCGTGGCTGATACTGCTGTTGTTGTTGCGGCTGCTGCTGCTGCTGTGAAACTGGTGGAGGATTCAACACATTGTTACTCTTGTAAGACAGATATGGATGATTTCTCATGCCTTCATTGTATGTGTTGGAGTATGGATTGTTGGGATTTTCTGAAACGCGCATACTTGATCCATAGGAATTTGACATCCACCAGTTAGATGCCCCATTCCACCACAGTTATCACAATACATTTCATTCGGGCTTGAGACAGCTGCAACTGAAGCTGATCGACTCATATTGATGCCATCCAACTTCTGGTTGATGGCTGATATTTGGGCTGCTAATAAAGTGATCTGATCGACCTCATGCTTGCCTTTTTCTTTACCACACCTCGAGTATTGCCATATTGAGCATTGTGATTGGCCATCTCCTCAATCAGTTTCCATCCAGCATTGACTGTCTGACTCATGAACCTCCCATTCGCTGCAGAATCGAGAATAATACGAGATTCACTGTTCAAACCATTATAGAAAGTCTGAACCAAGAGCCATTTCTCTAGACCATGATGAGGACACATTCGATGTAATTCTTTGTATCGCTCCCATGCCTCATATAAGGTCTTATCAACATCTTGCGTAAAGTTAGTGATCTTGCTACGCATTTGAGCAGTCTTTTCTGGAGGACAGTACTTCTTGTAGAAAGCAAGAGAGAGAGCATCCCATGAATCAAAAGTGGTCGCATCAAGACTGTTCAACCATAATCGAGCTCTGTCCCGCAATGAGAAAGGAAATAGCATAACACGAAGCTGATCAGGCTCAACACCAGCATGCTTAACAGTACCACAATATTGGAGGAAATTAGAAATGTGCAAGTTGGGATCCTCAGTCGCATTCCCTCCAAACTGATTGCGCTCGATCATATTCAACAGCGCAGGCTTAAGTTCAAAGTTGGCTGCCGCTAGAGTAGGCATGCCTAGACCTGTCGGAATCTCATTTCGACTAGGCTGAGAGTAGTCCATGAGAGAGCGTTCTGGTTGTGCCGCCATCTCTTCGGGTTCAGGATCAGAATGGACTACTTCGTGTTGCACTGAATGTGACTCTTCCTCCTCTAAATCAGTCTCGTACAATGGGTTCGAAAATTGATGAGAGATGGAAGAATCTGAAAAATCCAACCGCCTCAAGGAATTCTTCCGCCTATGGTAAGTTTGCTCCACCTTGGGATCGTATGGAATCAAATCCCCAAGCCGGGAAGACTTGCGCATAAACAGAAGCAAACTGCAGCGATCGTAAGTACTGTCCTGAAGAACAATGAATTGTTCTTCAAGACAATCACAAAAAAAATAGTCTAGACTCAAACAATTAATCAATAATTAAGCCGTTTCCCCGGCAACGGCGCCAAAATTTGACAGGCTTGTCGCGTACCTATCAAAAATACCTATTAAAACTAACCTGCAGCTAGTGGTAACAGGATCGTATCCACGAGGAAACAACAACTACTGATTAATTGAATATAAGCATCTAAACTAGCAAGAGAAATGTTTTTTGTGATTAAAAGCTAAAACTAATGACTACGATTAACAGAAGAGATTAAGCTATATGATAAAAGAATCTAGAGCTATGGTTCACTATAGCAGTAATTGACTACAAACTGGCATCAACAATTCATAACATGGCATAATCAAACAGGATTAAAGCTCTCTCGAATCAATTAAACCATAGAACTATTCCTAACCGTATCTCTCGACCTAGGAAAGTCTCGTTCTACCTATTGATGTTGATCTTGTTCTAAGTCTCAATCGCTAGATCTAGAGACATGTGACTAATCAGATTAAGCAATTAAGTCGGGCCCTACGAAATTGATTAACATGAATAACAATCTAATAGGAATTTGATTAAAAGCCAAGCCATGAATTGAATAACCAATTAATAATCAATCATATTGCTATAGATCCCCAATTGCTCTAGAAATTAAACTACTCGCTCATAATTAAACTAAACATGATGATTGTAATTGGGAAATACATATTCAAAGCAAAGAATAATTAAAAGCAATAATAAAACCTAGAATAATTGGAAATAATAATTGAGAACCTAAAATTAATTCGAAACAATAATCAAAAGCATAAATAATTGAAAGCAATAAGGAAAATAAATTAAAGGAAGAATTAATTACCAAAAGAAGGATTGCAATTGATGATTGAATGATTGAATTCTATTGAAAAGCCAAAAACTAGGGTTCACAATACGTAATTGGGAATTCTTCTCTTTTGATGAAAACTAGAATAATAGAATAAAAGATAATCCAAGAATTAGGATTTCTATCCCCTTAAACATCAAAAAATATCTAAATTAAACTAAGCTTGCTAAATTACAATCATGCCCTTCATTAAAAGCTAATTTAAAAGCCAACTTAAGTGCAGAATCGGGCCTCGATCCGATCCGATCGGGTGTGATCCGATCGGATCGGATACGGTTTTGGCAGCAGAATCGTCCATCTTCTAGAGGCCATATCTCGAGCTCCAGTGGTCCAAATCACGCATGTGACCTATCAAATCGAAGCTCTCGAAGTCTAGTTTCCAATGCAACTGAAATCGCACCAATCCGACGAACGAAACATAAGTTATGGTCAAAAGAGTGAGCATGTATCAACTTCTTTGCGTCGCTCCACTCCTAGCTCCTTGCCACTTCTAATAAACTCCGTAGTGTTTGCAAATAAGCTCCGAAATCACTCCAAATAAATGGAAGCAACCTAAAACTTACTCAAACACTAAACAAACAACATTAGTAGCAAAGAGGGCCTTAAGAAGGCCAAAAACCATTCGATATAGCAAGAGAAATGGGAGAAAAACCATATAATAATACAATACATCATGCAGCTAACTTCTCGACCTGTAATCTGGTGTCTAGGACTTGTCATAAGTTTTGGGTAAACTTTTTACCTTGCATAGAACACTTTAGCTGTATAAACGATGTGCATGTTAGCTATATAAACGAAGTGCAATTAACGTTTTGAAACAATGTCTTAGCCCTTTAAAATCGAGGATGCAATGAAAAAAACTCTTATTATAAATCTGTCAATAGATTTCAATAGTAATATAAAAAGTTTCATTTTTCTGCGTGATGAGTAGGGGTCATACTCTTTGTACTACTTTTGACATCATTGAAAATTCACTTCACATTACCTAGACTATGCTGCTCACGTTTTGGCTTTATCGGTGGATTATGACTTTTAATTAACAATTAACATCTTACCATGGCAGCTATCATTTGATATTTAACTTTGGACTTTTGATACCTGGACCTCGGTAGGAAGCACATCACATCTCTAATATGGAACCCGCATCTGCAATCTGGCATCTAGCTAATGCGCGAAGTTTGTTAGGTTCCATGCTAATGGAAACATGTATGAACGACTCTCGCTTTCCTTAAGGTTCTTTTTGTGAGAAACTTTGTAATCACAAGATTATAATGCAATACACAGCATAGTATAAAGCCTATGCTTGCAACATGTTAACTACAATTTTGGGAACGTGATGCGAAAGTGAACATTAAGATCAAATGTATAGCTAAAACTATTGACATGTTAGTTTTATGGGTAAAAACTGCTGTAGATAAACAAGAATGCACATGAGAATAATAGCTATCTAGGTGTGTACTCAGCGCTTCAGTCGATTACTTATCATTTGCTCAAATTATACACTACGAGTTCATTGTCATCCACAACTTTAATGGTCACTTTAGTTAAAGTCATATATCAATTAAATAATATATCATCATGAAATGCATAACAATTAAATACTTTGACTAACATCCAATTTTGGAACTTTTTCTCTTCTGCGTAGCGGCTATTAACTTTTCGGTAATACATGTCTGCATATCTTGGCTTGACGCTATTTTATCGTGGCTCTTGCTGCATTTTCAAATTCCAATATAGTAGCTACGAACTATTTTTATAACGGAGTTGTAATTAGTGTTAGATGTAAGCGAATAACAACTTAGAAGCTTTTTCACAATTGAGCAAGGTGAGAAGTGCAGGTGTAGACATTTCACGATGATCATGAGTAGCAATAATACTATGCAATCACAGCATGTCATATGTGCTATACGAGATACGTTTTTTCACCGATTAAAAACATGTTTAAACTATGATTGCGATATAAATTATCTTACTTGTCGCTGCTATATATTGAAAGTAAAACCTTTGTGATCTATCACTTTAGAGGTTGCACGATAATCAAGAAGCTATTTGGAACAGGCGAAGTGGACCTTCTCCAATGAGCATGCCACGTAGGAAGCTAAGTGACATCGTCAGGAAGCTACTTTGCCACTGAGTTACCTGCACAACTTAGTTAGGAAGCTGCCTTGCTACAAGCGAAACCTGCACAACCTGTGTTCGATGTAAAACATTTCCTTGCTACTAGCTTTGACATTCTAATTTTCACTTGCTACTAGCTAGCATCTTGTCGCACAAGGTGCTAGCCTCAATTAAACTAAGAATTCTAGCTGAGACTAAATCATCAATTTTAATTGCTTTAGCTTAGGCGTGTTCCTACATTATAGTTGGAATTAAGCCCCCAAGGCGTTAGTGTGTTTTTACTATTCTAAATGTATTTATGAAAAAACTTTTTTGGGTTTATTGAAAAAAGACATTGTGTTAGCACACTTAAGTCACAATTTAAAGCAAGTAATAATAATTAAATTATACCACCTTGCCCCCCTTGTGGTGACTTTAGGACAAAACAAAGTATAAGCGTTTATTTGTCAAATTCTAGCTTGCGGTTACCACGCTTGATGGCAAAGGTGACGTATGTTAGCTCACAATATATCAATTTCCCAGTTTTGGACAAAAGTGGCCACAAAGGTTAATTGACATGATGCAAAGTCACATATTATATAATAACGATTATTAATCAACTTAGTCATTTATATGCGACGTTGTACAATAATTAAGAAACAAATGAATTTAGCAACCAAACAGGGTGGGAGTTACTTATCGATTTGGTTAGCCGTTAGGTTTCTGCTTTGACCTGTTGACGCCAAGCTTGACCTGTTACAACTTGATCCAGCTTACTATTTTCATCTCAACTTGTCCGGAGTATTTTTGTACTGCACTCTTCGTTAGTTTGCGGAGAAACAATAATAATAATAACAGCTTATACATTAACCATTATAATAACTTTATGGAGATACCAAGGGGGAATGCAAGTGTAACTATGCAGGTATTATCGTATTATAAGACTGAAAAGTTGTACTTTATCATTAAACTTTTAACCATATATGCAATATAAAACTAGCAAGCGTTTAGAGTTAATAGTTTAAAGATGCACATGCGAGAGTATAAGACCTGCATGATGTTCTTTTTAGCATGGGAACGAACTTGGGACCTGAGAAATCGAGGTTATCTTCTTTTTTTGTAGCTGGTAAACGCATCTCCTTAAGATGTTTATAGCTTCTTCAATGGATGACATATTATTGCTACTTGTATCGAGCCACCACATTGCCTTAGCATTGTATGATTTAGGCCATCAATTAATTAGCTGCTATGTTTTTCAGAGACTACAAAAATTAAGACAGATTAAATAACTTAAGGATTGCAATAATTGAACAATTCTACTGAACAATTTGATCAAACAATTCAAACTTCGCTACAAGACTTTAAGCCCCCATATGGTGATGATCCTTCCATTAAGGAGAAAGAAATTATCAAAATATGAAAAATAAAAATAGTGTACTGCATTACTGCTTTAGCCTCTTCAACGCTACATCAGCTTAGACGGTGCACACTTTATAATTAAAATCCTATTAACTAGGCTATACTGACTTCTCCTGTGAGGCTACTTCAGCAAAATAAAGCAATTAAATTATGGGCAAAAGAGGCTTTGACAACCTGACATGTGGTGTGTGTTATATATGGCAGGCATGAACAGGAGATAAGGCACTACAATTGCTATTAATATACGCACTGGACTGGCAGCTTCCAATTATTAATCAAGTTCACAATCAATAGTTAGTTGATGTAAAGCCATTACTAGTTAAACTTTGATTTGCTGTTTGTCCAAATTCTATTGTACGTATGGCAGAGAAATACTAAATAAGAAAATTAGAGTTCACTTATCTATTCAGTGTTTCGCTTCCGGGTGGGGCTTAATAAGCTTCTTCGCTGGAAGTTCATGTACCAACCACAGTGCCATATTTAAGTCCGCTTCTCCTTTACTTCATCCGAGAAATCAAGCTGCAGGCCCCACGGTGGGCGCCAAAATGTTTATGCCAAATTTTGTACTTAGCATAATTAGGTTGATCGGAACCTGCAACTAGATTAATCAATGAAATATGCGATAATAATAATAAGAAAAGCAAATAAAAGAGACAGAGAGACAGAGAGACACAAGAGATTGGTGACGCGGAAACCCAAACAGGGAAGAAAACCGCGGGTAGCAATGAGGCTACCAATCCACTATGACTTTGGCCTTGAATTGGCTTCTTTTATCGTATGAACAATAGAACTGTGGGACTATTCTTTACTATGGGATAAACCTATTCTGATCGGGGACAACACTATAGGCTATATGTACTTTTCTATTACATACAATATAGTAGCTTTTGTATAGTGGGATTTGTACGTGGAAATGGGGATGAATGTGGTGTGTTGTCACCCTTAGAGCACTATGAATAAACAATAGTAGTAGTGAGATATATATGTGCGTGGGATGGATAATGTGTCACTTGTTGTACGATTGATGATCCCTCTGCATTGCTCGACGCTTCATATATATATTGCATGTTGTTGCTATTCTACAGGTCCAAGTCAGTTGCTACCTCCAGTATACTCGACTCCCTTAATACTCGGTCTTCACCAATTATTTTCCTCAACTGCTTGCTGACCACTTCTTTCGGATTTAGGTAGCTAGGGGATAACTTCGTCAACGGCTCCTATCTCTACGCATGCTTTACTGGACTCCGATCCTTCCTACTTCCTCGTAGCCAGGGATAGATTTTAGTGCCAGTTAAATCGTGGCACAACAAGAAACATCCAGAGGAAGATGTTAAGTACCCAAAGTTCCTGTTCGGGGATTATATGTTTGTTTATGCAGAAAAGAAGTTTTTGCCTAAAGAACCCAGGTTCCAAGATGTTAAGGCTGTGTAAAGTATCTTTGTATTATTATAATTGGTAGAACACAATGTTCTTCAGTTTCTTATTTTCTTTTTCTTTTTTTCAAWTACTTTTGTTCTKAAATTTCGGTTTTTTTGGCAGATCAACCCTGTAATTATGTGTTGGTGGATGCCCTTGGAGTAGCATGTAGTAGAAAGATGTTTTGGGGTTCAATCTCTGTGATCTTAATTAATCTTAAGAATTCGAGGAGTTGGGTTGTTGTACTCCCTCATTTTGTAACTTCGATTTTTTTCTTCTCAATTTTTTTTCTTTTTGGTATGATCAGATGTCATGACATATTAATGATATTCTTGTTTAATACAGACTTCAGTTCATGTTTGATTCATTTTAAAATAGTATAAAAGCTTTGAAGTGTCTTAATTAGCAAAAGATCAGTAGAAAGATTTTGAAGTGTTGCGAAATTCCCTCCAAATTCACTTATTAATTGTATTGTCGACACTTATAAGTGTCTTGTCAAGTATATTTCGACACTTATAAGTGTCGATAATGTCGACACATCAAAAGATTGTAATCACCTTTTGACACATTAAAATGTTAAGATATTAATGTTATGACACATTTAAGTGTCGATAATGTCGACACATTTAAGTGTCGATAATGTCGACACATTTCAGTGTCAAAAAAACTTCTCGACACATGAATTTCCGACACTTTTGAAAATGTCGGCAACGAAATTTCCGACACTTTTCAGTGTCGAGAAATCAACAAAAAAGTGTCTAGAAAGCATTCCTTTTGTTGTAGTGTCCCCTCAAGTTCTTACTAGAATTAAGCAATCAAGAATCAAACCAATGCCCAAGTCAAACCTCACAATCCCTTGCAAAGGGTTGAATCAAGCACCTCTCACCTCACAAACAATGGGTGGCCAATTCGCAAATCCAAAGCAAGAAGGATTGAGAAATCACAAATCAAGGCATAAATGGTGATTGGAGAGAACAAATTATATCATCTTGGCATTGTCAAGATTATAGAAGGGACAACTAGCTCTCCTAAGCTACTAAAACTATCACACACATGTTACACACATGAATAACAAGAAAAAACAAGGAAAGCATGAACAGAAGCCATTAAAGCAAGAATTTCAACAACAAGGTTATCAAAAGAAAACAAATCAAAACTACTCTAAAACAAGCAAACCTATGATCAAAACTTCACAAACACAAGGGGAATCAAACTAGAATGAATGAATTCAAAACGCACAAGTATCACATACCCACAAAAATGATAAATGAAATCAAACAAACTATGAGAAAAAAACAATAAAACTGAAATCTAAGCAAGAAAATGGAAATTACCTCAAAATTTTAGGTCAAAAGCATATAAGACTGTAAGATTGAGCAAGAATTGAAGAAAACTAGGGCAACAGTGAAAAGCTTGTAACTACCTCTTAATGGTGATGAAGAGAAGAAGAAGAAAAGAAATTTCTGAAGTTACTCTCTATTCTATGCTATTTATTCTACTGTTTCTATTGTTATTCTACTTGTTATTTTTTCTCTCTCCTAAAACTATATATACCAACCCCAAATACAAGCTCACTATTTATAGGTTTGCCACTACTACATTAAAACTCTAATGCAACACCAAAAATCGTTGCAATAGCTTCAAAAAGTTTGCAAAAGGCCTTATGCAACGGTTTTCATTCGTTGCATTTGAAGGCGTTGCTATAGGTCTAATGCAACACTTTTTAAGCCTAATGCAACAGTCTCTAAGAAATAATTCAAAACTCTTGCTTAGGTCTAATCAACACCAAAAAAGTGACCTAATGCAACGTTTCTTTCAACTTCTGTAACCATAATGCATGTAGACAAATGCAACGTTAGTTTCATCTGTTGCAGCAATTTATATTCCTAATAGCAACCCTTCATTAGTCTAATGCAACGATTTAACCAAATTAAAACTGTTGCATTAGATAAATGCAACGGTTATTTTATCTTTTCACAACTTAAATTATAAAAATTGAATTGCATTAGATCTAATGAACGTTTTGACCAAAATTTTCAACCGTTGCATTGATTAAATTTACCTAATGCAACACTATCTTGAACATAATAAATATAAATTAATAATATTAAATATATATTTACTAATCATCATGGAAACTTAGTAAATGAATAACAAAGATATTTAATAATAGAGAACAATCATAACTAAAAATATATATTTATTATAATACCCATATATGACACTAATTACAACGCTTGCCTACAAATAAGTTAGCGAGATCTCGCGCTAGTCCAAAATAAAAGCTAGTCACAATCGTATTAGTTACTGTAGCACCTATTCGTGCTTCATTTAGTTCCCGAAAAGTCTATGATGATTGTACGTATTTGTAATAGGTCCGTTGAGATTTATCTCAAGTGTCACCTCACACCATCTTTTCTAAGACTCATATCATTCCTCCATGCTAATTCAAGTCTCAACTAGGCAAAAAGTATTTTCTTATTTATTTTCTTTTTTTTAGAATTTTCTATTTTGTTTTAGGGATTTTTAAAATAATTTTAGTTGTTTTATTTTTTTTCATTTTTCTATCAATTTTCTATGATATTTTACAATTTACAAAATTCAAGATACACAAAAATACATAATAATCAGAAATACTTCAAAAAATACTAAAAAAAAATACACAATGTTCTAGAACACCCTTAGAACCGTATTTCTGCAAAAGGTGTCTAGTTCATCCAAAATCACAAGAAATCAAGCAAATATTGGTATAATACCCGGATAATCGAGCGTATGAGCGTATATACGCTCGTTATAGCGTATATAAGCTCCTGTGAGCGTATATACGCTCGTTTTGAGCGTTATACGCTCGTTTTGCTTCTTGTGCCTATAAATAGGACGCTTTGGATCCGAATAGAGAGGAGAGAATCACTACTGAACTCCCTCTTTGCTCTTTTCAAAAAAACTTCTAAGCTATCTAAACTCTATCCAACACATTATCATTTCATTCAATTCAGTGACACTTGCGCGTAATTCAATAACGTTTCGACCCCGCCATACAAGGTATCAACTCTGAGACTCTCATTCATAATCGTTTTAATTCTATTCATAAATTAAAACTAGTTTAATTAAAGGCTTGACCATACCATTGATCAATAACAACCATGTAGAATAATCAAATATTTCAATCTCTGTATATTTGCAAAAATATGTTGTAATTCAATTTCGAGTTCAAGAATAATCCAATATCACATTCAATGTTCAATATTCCATTTCAACACTTTGCTAATTCAATTTCGCGTACTGTAATCAATCTAAAAATTTGCTAGAAACCGACTTAGTAATTTTAGGTTGATCTATGTAATATGGTTAGTTTTGGCGTGCTTATTCCTTTTGCAGTGCATGTTAATCCGTGTGGATCTATTTATAATGTGTTTATGTTTGCAAGAGAATAAATTCTGTTATAATACAAGATTTGTTTGCTTATCATAACATGTCACATAAAGTCAGATAATTTGGACAACCGGTTTAGGCACCCACAACATTGACATAATTCGAAGTGGTCACTTAGAATAAGTAGCTCACTAATTTTTCTTTACTAATAGTAACCTACCATTTTTAGTAATATTAGGTTAGTGCGCCTTCAGGGTCAAATCGATAGGCTATTTTATTCAATAATTATGACCTGTGGAACTACAATGAGACCGAGTAGAGGCCGCTACATGCGGGCAGATTGGGGAAAAGATCTAGTCTGTACCATGTCCCCGAACCCACAATCTGGTTACTGGACCTATCTATGGGGCCATTAGTTTGGCACCAATGTTTCGGGCGTCCGTGATTAACCTGTATAGGCACGGTGGCGATCCCCTCAATTTGACAACACACCCCAACGCATTCACATGTGAATTCCATGGCTCAATTCCATGACACTGAAGCTGAGGTCAACCCCTGAAAGGGGTGAAGCCCTACAGTTACGACATCAATTTGTTTAATAATTATCATCACTGATATAATATATACCTAAATATATAATCTAACTTGAGCTCCGATCACTCATTGCAAACTTCATGAATCACCCTTCCAAATCTTCACCATGATTCATTGTTTCATTGTTTGACCCATTTTGCTCATTTTGTACCTAAATACATTCAAACATTAGAAATATATGAGAACATAAAAGACTATGATTGAGTATCTAAGCTAAACATTATAAACGCGGGAACAACACAGCAACATGCACCACCACTGTAATGTATATGAAAGCAACAAAGCAACGCGGGAACAACACAGCAACGCGGGAGCAACACCACCACAACACAGCAACACCCACTGAACCAGCACAGCAACCCAACCTCCTGAAACTAATTTTCTTACTCTAATTATCGACTTCATTGTATGACAGCACGGGTATCAACTCCCTTGTTATATTTCAAGCCACAAATTATTTATAACCTAGTAAACATTATAACCTAATAGTCACAGTAAAATGATCCAATCCAAAACAAAATGCAGCCCCATGACTCATTCACACAACTCAACTGAAATTTTTTTGAGTTTCCAGCCAAAAATAACCAACACAAAAGTGTTAAAATATAATTGATTTCCAGCTGCAATAGAAGAGTGTCCAGCACTTGAGTTACCAGCAACGGGCTTAACGATGCTTGCATCACTTGAGCTATTACCACCAATTCATTCAGGCAGCACCAAATTAACCCCGGGGGTTAGCCTCTTGAATCTTGAGAACCAAATCCCTTTGCACGTCTTGTAGAAACTGTCGTGGATATATCAGTCCGGTTTGTTTCCCTTTCTTCTTGAAAAGGGTCTTGGTGACACCGTAACCATAAAGAGGAACACAACCACTGTGCGCAGGGTTCTTGATCACATCGTAGTAAGGATCCTTGTCTTCAGATCCTTCTTTCTCATATTGAGCTCTTAAAGCTTCCATTTGTTCCTTTCAATGAAAAAAACATGTTAATACACAATGTTATTAAAGAGATAGTACAAAAGAATACACTGATTTACTTACTATATTGTCCTTAGTTTTCATGAAATCAGTTTTGTATTTCTTTTTAGGATCTCTTTTCCTTGATTTCACGTACACTTTGGCTTGAGATGGTTCTCAGTGTTGTGGATCTTGTTGTTAATATCAACAAAGAGGAAAGTTGAGCAACCAAAGTCAGTAAGCAGTCAGTAAGTTGAAGTAGCAAAGTCAGGAAGCCATGCAATTATATATTTTTGCTGAAACAGATTCGTGTCATTTGACATTGGTACTGCAAAGTTCTAAGCTTCTGATAGCATTGGTAACAAAGACCATTTTGTGCAACAAGCGGTAAACAACTAAACATCACAAGATACAGCAATACCAATTCCAACCAGAGATAACTTCCATAAAGGAAATTAAAATGCACACAAATTAGAGAGGTAGAAAGTTTTGCGTTATTAGACAAATACAATTAGTGTATTTTAAAGTACAGGTCACTAATGAAGTAGCTCACAATGCAAATCTAATTCTTACTGGAATATGAATACTTATCTTACTAGAGCTAAGCTTGTCGTCATATCGCCATTGCATGCTTGCTTAATGACTAAAAATTACATACAAAATCTGGCCAGTGGCCACAAAGTGAAGCTGCAGAACAGCACATGAGATAGGAGAATGCATCATTATTACAATAGTAGCAAATATATTTCACATGAAGTAATGGACAAGCCTGGGATTTATTTGAGACCGCACATCCGTGTCATGACTCTCCCCCTCTGAAGGGGTACTACAAGTCTACAACTATACACAGCAAATCTATACACTATAATCATACAAGCCAGAAATGGCATCATAAGCAGAGCTGCCTATATTCATTGAGCTTATGTTTATTTTATTTTTTTTTAATTTCAATCCTTATTAACCAAGTGAATTTCCAATCTCATTCCATGTTTGCATACATAAAATTTTGACAGGGTCCACCAGACCGTGAGTATCATAAAACATGAGAAAAATGAAAAATCCTTGGTGAAACATATGCTTTCACATAAAAACTACTTTATCCATTTGTTCCCCCTTAATGTTATTACTTACCAACTCATGACGCAGCGAAGCATAAGATCTTGGACCCATGGTATGCGTGTCTTCCAAAAATTCTCGATTTTGCCTATTTATCTTGCTTCTTTCCTAATTATTATAAAATAGAAGACAAAGTTATGCAATCTTATTTTCTAATTTATACAATTAAATTAATACAACATAGTAAGTCAGTACATCTCAAAGTGATTTGGACATACCTCGATAGATGGGCAATTCCAGTACTCAATGAGTTCGTCAAACTGAGGCTCAGAAATTGTTGGAGGGCGAGAATTCTGCCTCTCTTATGTGGTTGCACCATAGTAGTGGTTTTGTTTTGTTCTACTCTTATAACAACGCCAACACTCACATATCTTACCTAGCACCCAATCCTTTCCTTCTTCTGGAACTATATACTTTTTCTACATTCAAAATTATATGTTTAGTGGAAGGTAAGATAGTAACAATAAAGTAGAAAAATTAATACATTACCATGCATACCTGTACGTAGTTCCAAATTTTTTCTTCTTTCTATTTTAATGCCTTGGGCCAACTAGTAAAAGTAAGTGGTGCATATTCAGGGTCCTTAGCAAGAGTCCCTAAGAATAGCTTAAAATCTCGAGCAATTTCTTCTGTGGGACCGACAGCTTTCCCAAAGCTGTTGAGAACAATGATCGGGCGCTCGTTTAGTGTGCGTGCATGAGCATGTTCCATCTTTGTGGGCCCTCATTTCTTCTTCGATTTTGCATCTATGGATGGGGGAAAATAACATTATGTCAAATCTCAAACTTGTAGTAGAGAGCCATAAACCCAATAACTAAAACTCGAAACACCCACAACTATACTTTCGAAAACGATGGCAATCAAAATAAGCAAAATAACTACTTAAAAAAACCTTACACGAACAGATAAGAGTCTAGTGGTTAACTACACTACGGATTACCTTCACTTGGAATTTCAGTAACCGTTTGATGTGCCACTTCATGAGKTACAAGAGCTTCTCCGTCATTCACTTCTTGAAGCACATTTGCTTCAGGATGACTTTCAGATGTGGCTTCGCATGCATCAGTGTCGGTGTGCTGATTTTCATATGCCACAACATCCTTTTTTAWGCCACAAAATGGAATGTCGTTTGCTYGTTGCTTCTGCCGAAGGTTAAGAAATGYTGACATTGTTCCAGGAGAACAAAACGTCCTCTTAGGTTGGTCCTTCTGTAGTTGGTTCTTCTTCTGTGCTTGTACATGTTCTTCTGTGAAATTTTCATCCCCAACGTTTTGTTCATACGCTTAGCCAGGAACACGAACATGCAGTTGTGTACCTTGCTTAGAAGTTCTCGGATTAGTCAAAGGCAGCTCAGGTTGCTTCAGGTGTTCACCCGTTAATCCCGACTTCATTGATGCTTGAACAATCTTTTTCTTCTGATATGGTTGACTCACATATTCAGCCATCGAGCCTACAATGTGAGGTTGTTGTACATTCAAACATCTCTGCTCAAAATGGAAAATGGTGCAAGTTAAAAAAAAAACAAAGGAAGAATATTATTATGCACTGAACTATATACATTAGCTTATTTCATTCCTTTTTTCTGTTTGGCGCAATGATAAGTTGAAAATAACTTCCAAATATGGTTACATTAAAAAATAAGCCTGCCTTTTTATTCTATAAGGCTACCTTGTGACAGCTTCTGTTACCTATCCATAATCTTCTGGCCGACAAATACAAGAGCATCAAATAATTTTGGATCCAATCATTATATATGATTTAATAGTTATATAATTTAGGCCTAATTCCAGTCATAAAACTTAAGTAGCAATTATGTTGTTTATCAATAGCTTTACATTCCTAAGGATGATAGTATTAAATTGTTTATAATGATACTGAAGTGTCCAGATTCTTTAATACAGTCTGTGAGTTACTAACTACATATATAGTGGTTGAACGGGAAATGAATCATCGAAAGTAGTTTGCATAGTATTCTAAATTATTGAAGTTCAAAATCAGAACTTTATTTGCAGCTTATTGTATAAGAATTTCTTCCAAGATGTTACTTGGAATATGAATGAATTACCAACAATTCAGGAAAGCATATTTCTAGACATTTTCTGCACGATTCAGACTAAGACAACACGACTCTGACTCTGACTCTGAATTGGACTGTTTTCGAACATTAACAGGAAAGTTTAACACTTGGCAACAATAAACACTATCAAAATACCGTTTCGAACACTCCCCTACAATGATTAAGCTGATTTATAGGAGTAGTATTTGAAGGACCAGTCTGAACCTCTTTCGAAACTATCCCCTTTCCCTTCTTTGCCTTTGACTTCGCTCTCAATAGCCTTCTCAGCAGTAGACATCAAACACTTACAACTTTTCCGGCCAACCTTCTTTGGGATAGGCGGATCCTTCACCGAATACACTTCATTTGATCCAACCTTAGAGATGTTGCATTTTTCTTTCATCCCTTTTTATTTCTAGTGTCCAGCTATGAACCTTCGCAACTTGCTTCAATCTGCTTAATGCACTCCTCCATGTGAATGGAAGGCATCTGGATAGCCTCACATGCTTTCCTAAGCGTTGACTCGTACAAAGCTGCCCTACTATACACGGGCTCAGACAACAAGTTTAGCTTGTCAAAACGACATACATATACATTTTTCCTTGGGTCATGATATGCAACCTTGACGCGAGTGTGCTTCCTTGCCACGTCCTTCCTCCACTGCCTCAACACATATCGTTCAGGAACCTCAAAAATCTCTAAATCCCACCAAATCTTAAAAATATGCTTGCATACAATGCCAAAACACTCAAAATGCATACAATCACAAACTGCTTCATTAGTATTGGGATCTATGGCTACCTTAAATTCCCTTGGATTCAAAGTGAAGAAATCCTTCTTACTTTGTTTGGGCTTTACCCAAACACTGTCAACAACTGTGTACTCAGTAAGACCATTAGCATTTTTACCAAGCTCGCGACACTTAGATACAAAACACGACAACACTCAATTTGAATATCCCGAAACTTGAGATCTGTATAGGCTTTTAGGAAAACCTTCTTGAACGGCAAATGAGTTTGCAAAACACGAGTGTATCTCAAATAGTTGGCATCCGCTTGGGACTCAGCCTCGACCCTAACTTCCATTGCCTTACAATACATCTCCGCAAACTCATACAACCTTGTACCTCTATGAACATAACCATTTAAAAAACTATTAATGCTCTTAACCTTTTGTGTTGTCTTCATTCCTGCCCAAAACATATGCTTCATATAAACGGCACCCAGATTTCTCTCTCATCATATAAACCTACCAAAATAAACAAATACAACCCAACCTTAATTGCATGACATAATCAGTTCAAAAACAAACGAAATAAAATCACTAAAAAACTACTCTGACCAGAAGGTTCTACTTATGATATGAGATAAATTGAAATAGATACCACAAATCAATATTCTGATATGACAATGTTCTTTGAGGATGTGACTTTGTACATGCGTTTAGGTATTAGGGATGTGACATCCTTCAATAACCATATGAATAAAAGTAGTTGTTCTTATGAAATGATAAAATTCAGCCCATCACACAAGTAACAAATAATTCGAAATACTACAAAAATCATTGTTCTACAAAGACAAACATAATACCTACACTCAAATAGATTGACCAAGTCTATCCATTATGTAACCCCCAAAAAAAACAATGCCAAACATAAAGTATAAACCAGCAGGGTAATGCAACAAGCTGCACACATTAAATTCAACATGGAGCACATTCAAAAGTGTAATTGACACATAGTAATTCATCTTGCCAAAATTAAACAAGTATCTGAGACAAAGTCGGGGAGGAAAAGGTAAACATTAGCCCAACAAAACAATTTAGTCTCCAAACTCAAATGAAAATACTAACCTGACAACCATTTGTTTGAGCTAAGGTCATACTCATTCACAATAACTTTCCACTTCCCCTCAAACTCATCAGCACTAAGGCTATTATATATTACATTCATAATCTCTTCCTTGAACTCCAAATATCTACTACACCTTCCTAGTTTCTCCCAAAACTTGGATATGATATGTCAAATGCATCACCACTGCCTGCTACGAGGCATGGCAACTCTCAATGCCTTCCTCATAGCTGGCGCTTGATCAGTGAGGATACCACCAGGGGCCACCCCACCCATAGCATATTGAACCCAGGTATTGAATACCCATTCGTGCGTTTTTGTAGTCTCGTTAGCAACCAAGGCACACCAAAGTAGAATACTTTGACCATAATGATTCACGCCTACAAAATTAGCGAAGGGAATCTCATACTTATTCGTCATATATGTGGCATCAAAACAAACCACATCAGAAAATTCCTTATATGCGGCGCTACTACGTGTATCAACCTTAAGGATATCCTTCAGGTACCATTCAACATTAACTCTGTGCATGTGAAAAAAAACTGATTATCTGCAGTCATCTTGCAAAAATACTTCAGATGGCATTTGCATCACCTTCAGATAGTTTCAACCTCTTCTCCTCGTCATTCCTCCTATCATGCTCGGTAGGCATCATGCGGTCGAGACCATTGCGTTCTGTCGAAATATAATCATGAACTTGACTCATACGTAGACCGATAGCCTTACCCGTCTCCATCTTCCTCCTAACATCACCGATCATACAATCGCTCCTATACATAGGGATGAAACACCTTTGGGGTGGAGATGGTGTATGGTTAGTGTGCTCCAACACAACTATACGAATCTCTCATTTCTCTTGCTCATTCAAATTTGCATACAACTTTGCACCACACGCAACCTTCTTAGTCTTCCTCTCTCCCTCAAGTTCATCAACTTTCTCAGCCGAATCCGTTGGAAGGGTTAACAACTTCCTACGTGTAGGGCCCCCACGAACACTTGAACAAATATCAGCATGTCCTTGATCATTTTTCTTATAATAAGCAACTCTATGCTGCCTTATCTTACCAAAGTGCTCACAGGTCCAAGTAGAGCATCGCTTAATTTAAGTACCCTTCTTGTTAGCAGATGATGATCGAACAATTCCGAACCCCATTTGCTTCTCATACTTGCTATAGTAGGCCTTGACATCCTCACTGGTATTAAGCACCATTCCAACCTCGGGGGGAGCAACAATTTCATCCAATCCACCCTCAACATGAACATCTTCAGCTGGACCATCAGCATTGTCGATATTTAACCCATCACAAACACCTTCCTCATCTACTAACATATCTTCATTAAGATTAAAAAAGCTACGACGCAACTCAAACCCCAACTGAATCAACAACAAAAGTAAATGTAAATTAACAGACAATCAACAACAAACCAAAAAAACAATCCAAAACAAAGACAACATCAACAATATTACAGAATGGCACAGAAAAAGGCATGCAAGCGGGCAGCCATCATACGAGTAACTCGGATAGAAATACAGGGGATATTTGCATTAACAACCATCAAACTAGAACACTGGAAATAAAGTAACCACATATACGATTAAACATACAAGGTCAGYAGCAGTTCACACCCTATCTCTAACTTATCATATCCGCAACTACTAAAGTAAGATCAGAATTAGAGGTTCTAAGATCAACCACCATAAAACCATTTTAGTAACAAAAATACTCCGAGCTACTACAAATTGTGAACAGAGATCAACATGACAAATAATAAAAGACTCCATTAACAGGCACGAAACCCACGAAGACCACAACAACCATCGAAGAGAAAAAAATATAAACAAACCATGAAATTTGACTGAATAAATTAGCTAAAACAATTGAAGTTAATCAATAATGCACTAAAAAAATAAAGAACAAACAAAAACTGAAAGGATCTAAATGGTTAGTATGGCTAACCTCAACATCAAATGACACAATCATTCGTCGGAACACCAGTATCGATAGTCGGAGCCATTATAAGATGATTTTAAAAACTCAAAAATTAATCAACATCTCAAACCCTAGAATTAACAGCGAAAAGGGCTACAATATTGCAATTCGACTCATACAAACAAAAGTTAGTTCAAGGGAAAGGATTGAGTGCTCAATTTTACCTCCCTCCAAAAATTGGGAGCAAATTTTAGGATTTCAAAAATTGGAGGGATAAAGAATGAAAAATTTGGGGGAAAACAAAAATTCTGAGTCCCCAAAAAATATACCAGGAAAGGAAATGAAAGAGGGGGAAAGAAAAATTGAAGAAGAGCCAAAAAAAATTTCTACTGTACATTTATGTTGTGGAGCCCACGATATTCCCAACAACACATGCATAATAAACATACTTTAATGAGAACAACAACCCCATGGGGCCCTTTTACCATCAGAATTGCAAGTGGGGGCAATTTATTTTTTTTATTGTGGTGCTGCACACCGTTCTGCTCAAAACATTTTTCATCTCTCGCTACTTTATCTCTCTCGCTACATTTTTCATTACATAAAGTATGATCCCTCTTCCAAATATTTACWTAAGTATCAGAGGGAAGATAATACGAAAAGGATTATTCTCCTTTCTGAATGTGCTAAGTTGTCATGGGAGAAACATCAAAGTCAGCTATCCTTTTGTAGCGTTGATGGGAAGCTCTCACCCCTCTCTTACCTTGAAGCTCAAGGACACGTATATATATAGCCCACTCACCCCATTTCGCACAACAATCCGCATATATCAAAAATGTTTTTTTAAAAAAAAAGGCAAAGTGATGCGGCTATTGTAAAATTTCCATTTTTAGAAATCAAAGCATCTAAATATAGGGAGAAAGCAATTGCTTTTGAAAGGATTCGTGTAGGATTTACATAAATACAATATATTCAAATGTCATAAAGAAACAATGGTCATCCACATAATATTCCATTTGCAAAGGAAACCAAACATATCAATCATTTCATGCATAGTGTATAAAATAAAATTTAGTGAAAAAATTATTTTACAATAGAATCATATTAAAGCTAAGAAAGCCTCAAAAGGCACACATAAAATAATAATAATACAAATTTAGTTAAGACTATACAGTAGGATAAGATTGTGTTGTTCGATCACAGATCTTAGACATCACCCTCTAAATATTTCAACAAATTAAAGTAATTGACTTTCACAAAACAAATAATGAAGGATAATTCTACAGTTGATTGTAGTATATTAAACATTTGTTGCAAATTTACGCAACAGAAGCAGAGGATGGTATGTTCACGTATGGATCACTGAATGCAACAAGATTTCCTTGGCGAGAGAAAACAATCTGCAACACAATAAAATCTGTAGTTATTTCTCATGTCCAACACCAAACCTTTTCAACACCCTTGAAAATTTCAACTTCATGTATTGGTAATTACTATAATTTGTTCTATCACAAAACAATTTAGGCCCAAATCTTCTCATCATCAAGTTACTTTGATAAGCTCGGTTCTAAATAAATGTGTTCAATCCAATAATCATAAGTTTACTACACAATAATATGTACAATAATAATATGTTAAGTTCAATAAAAATTTCTTCATCAAACTATGTTTAAATCCTTAATAAAAACAATTATGAAACTTGTTAAAATAAGTCCACTTACAATTGGTTTCGTTCAATATTAGTAAAGGAAAAGAAGCGAAAGGAATTTCCCCTCCTTTCTCTTTCCCTTCCTTTCCTTTACTAGTATTGAATGAAACTGACTATAAGTGGACTTTGTTTTCCTATTTTTGGTTCAAATGAGTGAAGTGAAAGGAATTTATTGTTTGGTTAGACATTAGTATAGGAAGGAAAATTAAGTTATGGTTCAAAGGAAGTGAAAATACTCCGTAAAAATATTACACCCTCCGTTCCACTAAATTTATGCCACAAGAAAAATCGGGACTATTCATTAGTAGTGAGAATTTTCAAAATTCCCGTCAATATATAAGAATGAATATAGTCAAGTGGATCTTGTTAGAATCGTTTAAATGAGTAGTTTATTGAAATCCCATTTTTACTAATGTACAATTAAAAATATTTGACGTATAAATTGTGTATTGGTAAACATGTAAAGTAGAAGTGACATGAATTTAGTGAAACAGATGTAATATGATTTTTTAAAAAAATATTTTAAACTTCATATTTTTTATTTCCTCCCAAATCCCCCAAGTTTGAGAAGAAAGGAAAGGCAAAAAATTGTAAAAAGTCTTTCCGGCTATGTTACTCGTACTCTTCATTTTAGCTTAAGTACCCGTGTCAGATCCTTAACACTCGGACATGGGTATGACACTTTATTTTGGGCTAAAATCTTGATAAATTTTCAAAAATTAGCCGAGTCGGACACTTGGACACGTACCCGTGTCGGACATGGGTATACGAGTCCGAGTAACATAGCTTTCCGGTTTCTTTCCATTCCTACCTTAATTTATAACCAAATTCATTTATCTTCCCTTTTTTTCCTTTCAATTCCTCCCTACCAAACATATTATTTTTAATATAATTCAGCTTAAAGTAGTTCAATTCAGTAGATATATAATTTTGTTTGAATATGAATAAAGTAAAACATAGTAAAATGTTCATTCCCTTGTAATTAAGGCCAAAGTTTCTCATATAATAACAAAAGGTTATGGACTTATGGAAAGAGTGCATTTATAGGTTTTTTTTCTAAGCCCTCCCCCTCTCAGAACCTTCTCCTCCTCCATGCACTTGTGTTTAACTTATGTTTAATATGGTTTGAGCATACATAGTTTTTTTATCCACCTCCGCCATCCTTAATTAGTTGTTACATAATCGTAAATTCCATTTTTAAAAGGAAAAATTCACATGAATAATCCCACCTTTTGGTGGTCTTCCCTCAATAATCCGATCTATGACAAATCCCAAAATAATCCAAGTTTTGATGCTAATCTTCCCCAAATGCACTAAATGAAATGTTTACCTGCTAATGAAGGTTTAGCCTTAATTTTCAGCAGGTTAATGTATTTTTTTGCTATTTTTAATACTTTTTAAAATTAAAAAAAAAAACTCAATAACCCCTCCCCCTGCCACCCCTGCCCCTCCTCAGCTCCCTCCTCTTCACCACAAACCACCACACAACCTCATCACTGCCCAACCTCATCACCGCCCAAACCACCACAAACCCCACCCAACCTCATCACCGCCCTCCTCTTCTCCCTCCATGGTTCGTTGCGCCACCACACAACACGAGTTACCATTCCCCTCCCCCTGCCACCCCTGCCACCGACCACCGCGACAACCATCTACAACCAAAACACACAACAGCAAAAACATCACCCACCTCCAATTATTCTTAATCACCACTTCGAATCCCCTTTCGCAGACCACAATAACCCCTCCCCCTGCCACCCCTGCCACCGACCACCGCGACAACCCTTTCGAATTCCCCCCTCGAATTCCTCAGCTCCCCTGTGATTTCACTCGTGCGTTGCGACTTGGGTGACGAGTGGCGACTTGGGCGTGTGGTCGCGATTTGACCGGTGGTGGCAATTTGGCTGGCGGCGGCGRCGAGTTGGTGGCTGGCTGACCRGTTGTTGCTGCAGCTTAGGTGAGGGGACRGTGGTGGTGGGTGTTTAACGAGGGAGAGGGTGATTAAAGGGTTTTTTATTTTTTGAAATTAGTTAAATAAATAAATATATAAATGAAAAGGGAGGGAGAGGGTTTTAATTACCTGATCAACAGGTAACCGRTAAATTAGTGCATTTAGGGAAGATTAGCATCAAAGCTTGGATTATTTTGGGATTTGTCATAGATCGGATTATTGAGGGAAGACCACCAAAAGGTGGGATTATTCATGTGAATTTTTCCTTTTTAAAAAAGGGTACATAAATTAAGTGCTAAGAAGAAATAGTAACATGTTTACAATAATTTTTGAACATAACAAGCATATGATGATTCACTCCAATGCTATGCTTAATATTGTGAAGGCAATTCGTGCAAATGGAGCTTATGAATGAAGATATTTGTGGTCTTGCTTGATTTTGAGTTGTATAGTTCATTGCAAGTTTTGTGTGCAACTAATATAGGGTGTGGCAACATTTGTGCTTTAGGTTTATTATACATTCATAAAAGATAATCTCTTTTGTTCTTTTGAGTAACGTCAATTTATTTATTTTTGTTTTGGTTATAAGAAGAATAACTCTACTTTCATAAAAGTAATTTTGAAATCGTGATGAGCCTAATAATCAGTTGATTACCTTGTGAAGGGGTCACACCATCAACTAATTGTGTGGCTGATCCCACATAAGAATTTGTGAGTTAATCAAAAGTCAATAGCAAAGTTCTGGCTCATCTAGTGGATGTATTACTTACTCCTAATGTGGTGGAGCATGTATTCAAGTCTTCGAAATACACCAGATGATTTCTCAACTTATTCAACAAACCCATGCTCCAACTTTCTCATAAGAATATACTTATATGAAGAGGTGTGACATTTAATTATCTTCTATGATTTATTTAATTACACAAAAAACACGAATGTGATTCACTATTATTCAGATTAATAATACTACTCCATATGAAACACCAAGTTAACTCCTTCTGAAGCTTATGATTAAGGTATGATAATCTCCATTCAAACTGGGACTAATGAGAGAAAAAGGTATATGATATTCAAGAGAGTTACCTGGTAATCCCCTAATGTCCGAGTGTTAAATGCAGAAGCTGTACAGTCAAAGTAGTATTCCCATGCTCGGAGAAACTTCTCATCAAAGCCAAGTTCAAGAATTTTGCTGCAATTAAAAGAAGAAAAAAATTAATATATAGAAAGAACTCATGTAGTTGTGCAAATAACCAAGTCTTGTACAAGACATTAAACAAGTTCAAGTTGAGACGATAATTAAATATGCAAATCATACCAATCAATTAAGAATGATATTGAGTAGTCTAACCTTCGGTTTTCCAGAAAATTTTTCCTCCAGCATCTTAGTGTTTGACCATAATGTACTCCGATGTTCTCTACATGCTCGACGCTACACATATAGCAGTCCATTAATAACATTTTCCGAAACATTTTAGTCATTTTGAAAAATATTATCTTTATAATTTGTATGGATGAATTTTTAATACATTCTTATACAGTTATACATTAAACTCATTAACTGATTGTTTAATGCTCCCTTTTTTTATTAATTGATTGACTTTTAAATAATAAGCATAATTTATCTTTATTGTATATTTAAGCGATGAAGGACATTTTGAACTTTTCAAGTGGTACCATCTCTCCCCTTTCTCATATATAATAAAGATTTAGTCATTATGAAAAATTTAAGCTTTACTTAAGTCATGCTTCATGTTTACCAAAGTCTAGACGCAGAAACCATTGCCGATGTCAATCTGCTCAAAGAAGGCAAGCATCCACCTGGGAAGATAAATTCTCTCACATAACCTGCAGTTCTTCTTAGCGCATCATACTGTTCATCTGGTACTGATACAGTCTAAGGACCCATAAAAGATTGACAAATTAATAATTTATACCAAAATCTTAGAATATAGGTATACAAAACAAGTGTAAGCGAAGCACATAAAAGTTTCAGCTTCCTCACAAAAATTTTCTTTCTGTTTATGGAGTCATTTCTCCCTTTGATTTCTATTCTTCAACATGTGCTACTTTATTTCTCTCTATCCCTTTAACACTCAAAATCATATTTTGTCTAGGAAGTGGTTGGGATTTTGTTTGTACCTATAATTCTCATGGGAAAAATATTACCAATTTACTATTGTAACCAAACAGTACATAATAATTCATAAAGGTTGTCTTGGTTGCTTTTAAAGCAAGTAAATATGAAAGTGAGGATAGTCTCGTATGCACATTTTCTAAATGTACGTCAAGGATGAGGATTATGTAAGAATTTTCCTATAACAATTGGATTGCATATAAGACGATACATGTTAAACCCTTTACTTATTATTTTCAACAGAATTGGCCAAAGTAACAATGTCGACACCAGATAAGGCACCAGTGTAGTTTATGTTATTTGCATATGATATTGTTTTAGTAGATGAAACTACAGATAGGGTTGATGTTTTGTCAGATCAATGGACGCAGATGTTAGAATCTCAAGGGCTGATCTCCTTCCACTTTGTACTTCTCTTTTGGTTTAATCTATTTCCTGCTTTTTGCATCAAAAAAACCTAAGTTGGAGTAGAGCTTCATACTTAGAATGCCACTTTAGCATAGGAACTTAGGATGGCAAGAATTTGCCCATGAGTGAATGCTTCAAGTATCTTGCATCTATTATCAAAAATGATAGTGATAAATTGACCAAAATTTAGTTCACAAGATTAAATTTGGGTGGCTGAAATGGATAGTGGTAACTAGAATGTTGATCGATCAAAATATCTATTCAAGTTGGAAATGACTTCTATAAAACAACCGCTCTTATGTAATAGATAAAGTCAGGAATCTAAGGAGCATAAAGGTAAGATTAATATAGATGCATATGCTAAAATGGAGTAGGTAAATTAGTAAATTAATGAGTACAAAAGAAGAATTATGCACTTAATAATTTACTTTGCCATAAACAATTACCTGAAGAACAAGAAGTCCATTTTCTGCCAAAACGGATTCACAATTGCGAAAAAAATGCTCATAAAATTCATGCCCAACGTGCTCTATCATCCCACTGGTTGAATAAAAATGTAGCATATAAAAGGAGAAGGGTCAGATGATAATCGTATAAAAGGTGGATATTGAAAATGTTTCCTTCTTGCTGATAAATATCCTGATTCTTCAAAAAATAAAGTTAAAGAAAAAAAAGTCATACCAAGAGATGATTCTATCGAATTTGTGAGAAGTTGGCAATTGACGATAGTCACAAAGAAGAAACTGTATGCGATCCTGTGAATAGCAGAAATAATAGGGTAAATACTAAATAGGATTGAGGGGAACCAAATCAAAACCAATAGTCATTTTATTTTGGATCAGAAGTAAAAGCTTATTAATCTAAGAAGTAAATAGTAAACTGCTAAGTAATTTGAAAGAGATGTGAGTAATTAAGCAAAAACCTGCAGGCCAGCCTCCTTCACCCTCTTCTCTGCTTCTTTCAGTTGTTCCTGAGCAAGAGTAATGCCAGTGTATCTACATCCTGTTTTCTTTACTATTTCGATAGCTAGGCTGCCCCAACCACAGCCTATGTCCAGGACTTCATGGTGCCTCTCCACTCTCGCCTTATCGATAAGAAGATGGAGTTTCCTTAGTTGCGCAACTTTCAGGTCTTCGTTTTCAGACTATCATGCAACCGACAAATTCCAAACATTAAGAGCAGGTCAAAACTAAAAATTGATACAAAGATTTGAGTTAACTTCTGCAACTCTAACCTTAAAGATGGCACAAGAGTATGTCATTGTCTCATCCAGAAACAGCGAAAACATCTCGTTGCTCTGTTGAAATCATGGTTAAATGTCAATTATAGCTTTAAACTTAGTAAACTTGATCATATCATTATCAAATACAGCTGTTATGCCTATAAAATATCCCGAATCTCAAAAAATTACCTAATCACACAATGACGCAACACTATTTGAAATAGAGATTTTTGTGGTATGGTATACATAATTCCATTATTACCATGCACTAGCATATGCACTAGAACCATGGAAAGAGTCATCTCTAATTTGAAAATATAGTTACCCTCAAATAATTATACTAGATTTTATGTTGGCATAGTTAACATAGCCTTTTGATTTCATTTATAGCTAATTTGCTATACTTCATTGTCCCATTATTTAAATTTTAAAGGATAGCCCCATATAATTTGGGAAGTTAATAAAATTCATTTGTTCAGCTAGAAACCGAAGCTGAACTTTCTCCAAAGGGCTACTTCTAAAATCAGGACCTATTCCTCGATATCACGGTCTAAGCAAGCGGACAGAAATGGAAATATGGAATCAGCCTTATCGTAAGGTGTTCATCAATTACCTCTTAAAACAAGATCTTTCTTAGTGAAGGCAAATATGTATACATTGTAAGGGATCCTAGATTGCATTTATTATCCCTTTTTGCCTGAATCAATTAGTGCTTCTACTTTCACATTTGCAAACAACCTCTTCCACAGCCTGTTGCACTGCCCCTCCCCCAAAACAAGACAGAAATTACATAGGGGAAAAAAACATGGGGACTAATACCTCTCACAAACCTCATCTTCCTTCTCCTAGACAAGAACAACTAGTCATTGAGGCAAACAAGACCAATAGTTGCACAATAGTTTCCATGAAACATAGCAAATTTTTTAATGGGAATATTGGGAAACAAGACCAATAACTGAACAATCCTATTCTTTTAATAATTAACGGTGAAGCCATGAAAGAGTCTAAATGCTTGTCTAGTTGCACAATATTTTCCATCATAAATGGAAATGCTCAGAAATGTCACTGTCGCTCAAGTTTCATATTTGATTAAAATAAAACTTGAAAAAAAAGGGGAAGTTTCAACTTCATAAGCTTGGAAGTACCATAAAACATGAGAACTTTTTTACTTAACCCTGCCTAGTAATTCACAATACCAAATAAAAAATTTCCCAATTCTGTATTTTCAAAGAATTTTTACGTATGACGTAACTTTTTAATAAAGTAATCTCCGTGGGAATTTTTTTCATCCCTATGTAACTATACATGCACTAAATGCGAAACAGAAAGATTATAACCATGCATTAAATTATTTTGTAAGTATACATACCAAATCATAATGGCCAGCAATATTCTGACGTGATGCTGTAACTGTGTTTCTTCTACTAATATGTTTGTAAAAATATTTTGCAGAAGCTATTCCAGCAGTAAAAAGCATTGGCGTCCACCAACCCTTAAAATCAAGGCTAGAAGAAATATATATATTAAAAAAAATAAAATCAATAAATATAACTTAGATGCCAACATCACTTTGCACATATCTTTTAAGCAGATTCCATCAGAACAAACATACCTCTTTTTTACCACAGGAGTAGAAGGATATATATACTGGTTGGCCAAAATGATCTACATATATAAGCATTTACCAGATATATTAGCAAACTAGAAAATTTCTGAGTTTAATCGAAACTTGATCTTTTTTAAATGCAACTATTTTAGATTTTACTTATAATTATAAAAATACTGTTTATTATAGTTATATATCAAATTATCAATTAACGAATGTTTTAATTGTTATTTTCAAATAACATTTATTAACTTATACTCCCTCCCCGTCCCATTTCGGTTGCTACATTATGACTTTAGCAACTCTTCGTATGGTCTTTGATTGTATTCGTGCTCATTTACATAATGAAAAATATAGTTATGTTGGATCTTGTTTGATTCGACTTGATTTGTACCTTTTAAATATATAATTTTTATAATTTTTCAAATATATCTCACGATTTGTCTCTCGAAAAATGTGAAAAGGCAAATTTAGCAATTAAATAGAGACAGAGGGAGTATTCATTAGTTGTTTTTATTAAATTTTCATGCAATCAAAGATTAAAGGACATTAGGAGGCGAAAAAATGAAAAGGTGGTTGTTGACTTGTCACTTTCGAAGTAGTAATACATATACAAGCAAGTATTGATTAAAAAAATAAAATAAAAAAAATAATCTCAGTATGCATGGAAGCAGTGGGGGTTTTTCAAGATTACCTTGAAAAAATTGAAGAGACCTTCTTTCTGATCGACAACTGAAAAGTCTCCATTGATATATGCATCTGCAAAGCCAAAATCAGCTTCTGTAGCAACCTGTATCAAACATAGTGTGATCATCAACTTCAGATTTAATTACTCAATTAATAGAGCGAATTCGACATGATGATACAAAAGCCAACCAAGGAGTGCTACCTTCCAGTAAAACTGAGGGTTTTGTACTTTAAGTACGGTTTTCCAAGTACATCTTTTGTCAGAGCCCTCAAAAGTCAGAACAGAACCTCCCTCCTCCAAAATACTGGCAAATGTACATAATGCAGAAAAAACAGAAACACATGCACGGTTATTTAGAAGAGAATTCTATTGTTCGTCTAACATTCTCAACTAGTGATTCGCCTATTGCGAAAAAGAAGCTAATAAGGAAGCATACTTTTTTAGATTAAAATGAGTCTTTTGATGACATTGAAAGGGTTCCAAATTATACACCAATAAACATCACAAATTATTAGGAAGCATAAACTTGAAAATTCAGCTCAGAAATGTAAGTTGAAATGATTAATCTTTCACTAGACTTTTGGTTAAACTTTGTTAAATCAACCTTTCATCGCTTAATAGTTTATTTGGCTTGCATTAGAATAATCTATTATATTTTTCTTAAAACATAAGTCCTCCGTCTGCATACATTGAAGCATAATCATATCCAGAAACAATCAAAACAAAAAAAAGGGGCAAAAAAGAGAGTAAAGCTTTAGTTGACTGCTACACCCTGATTTTAAAAAACTGTTAAGAATTGAAGGAAAATTAGAGAAAGACCAAATTATGAACATGTCCTATAATAATAAATGCATCATTATGGCACCCAATAACCCAAATCCTTAATACCATAGGCCAGATTGGTTACAAGAACCGAAGATGGTATTCTAATGCAATCATCAACAAAGATTCGACTCCCCCATCTTCTACAATCGAAAATCTCATGCTCATACAAATCCGCCTTTAGTTTTTTATGTCATGAGATGTGACAAAGTCTTACACTCATTGTTAGTCGTTCACCCTCTACGACCATCATTGCAAAATAATATACATTGTTGTTCTAAACATTAGAAATTGGTTTTTTGTTAGTATTTTCTTCTTTCGATTTCCTTTTTGGGTTTCTAAGAGGAGTGAACAGTAGGAAAGGCTTAAGAAAGCCAGAATAGAAAATAAACTACGAAAATTCAGGTCTAAATGATCATATCTTGGGTTAGTATAATTAGGACATGTGTTGAACTTACATTATGCACCCGACATTAATAAAGCCCTTGAGGAATTTGATTATATAATGGCGAGCAGTAGCTTCTATCCAAGAAAGCATCATCTGTTTTGGGTTGGTAAGCGGAGTGAACTGCTTGCTAAGCATAGCATGTGCAGCAACCAAGCCAGCCTAACGAGTATAGTAATTAGCCACACCAAAAAAAACTTTATCACCAATAACAAAATAAGAATACAAAATGCCTTACATTTAATCCATCCTCTTTAGACCCGCTACCTAAATTTTTTTAAAAGAAATAATCACAAATGACATAAGTGGTGCAAACATTAAAAAAATAAGTAGAAAGTAAACCATAAATAAGAGTGACAATGCCAATATTGGCTTGCCGCTGCAGTAAATAACTTTAGAGAAGAAGAATCTAACTCCATGATACAATTTGAAGAAATGAAAGACAACAAAAGAAATTAACATAATACTTTCAAAGAGAAAATAAATTAACACTAAGGGCCTCATCAGATCATTTTGTTCAGATTTCATTTACTATTCGCGTTTTTGCAATTTTTATTCAACCCTTTACATTCGATCAAATGATACTTACCATGATGTGGTGCACAAAACCAAATTCCTCTCTTTCCCTGAATGTTGCCAAGCTCAAGTGACGCTTTTATTGAAGCGACAGTGGGTATGCATTGGCCACTGGACCATTTAAGTAAGTAATTCTCTGGCACATTAGGTGGGTTACAAGTGACGAGAAGAGGCAGATTTGTCTTCGGAATATTCTATACACTCAAAAAACATAAAATCGACAATGTATATAGGAAAAGACACACCARAAACGTTTTCTAAGCCTGGCATGAAGCATGAGCATCATTGCATGATAAGTAATACAGCATGTAYTACAYAATGTTTAAGAATACTATGATGTTTCAACATCGTTTGAAGAATAACGCATAAMACATGTATGTATTAAAGTAATCTTTTTATTTTTAATATATGTAACCTCATTTAATCCTTTTACATAACCTATTTTTGTTCATAAACATAACATCAATTCAATATGTATGTAAAATAAATCAATTTATAAAAAAAAATTAAAAAAAATAAAATTTAACCTCACGTGTTCTTTTAAATAACCTCTATGTTCTTGTTTTGGCTATCAGAACAATAACTCTACTTGTTCATAAGCGTAACCACATTAAATCATTAGAGTAACTCCCATTCATTTGAACTTAATCATAACCTTAATAATCATTCAGTTTTCTTATATGTGAAGTGGCTACACCATCAACTAATTGTGTGACTTGTCACAAATAGACTTTGTAAAAACAAAATAGAAAATTGTACTTGAATATGCAAGTTTGAGTGAACCAGTATTAATTTAATATGCTTGCCAAAGAAACTAAAACTCCTAAAAGCAATCATCATCAAATATGATGAGCACAATAAAGTATCAAATCACAAAAAAAAGAGGTTCTCAAATATGAAGATTGGGAAAATATACAAACCTGTAGCACATTTAGCCAGTGAGTCAAATACATTTTATTGTCTGTGTTTCCTCGAAAATTCCAACCACTCCAAGTAGATAGGTTTTTGGGCATCAAGTGTTTGTCACGATGAAGAAATATGTCACTGCCAATAGAGCGCATAATTTAATATTGCAATAGAGATTTAAAATCAATGTCAACATCTTGCAAGCGGTAAAAACGGTGGATTCAAAGGTGAAGAGTTCTGTATGAATTGTTGTTAATTATGGTAACTAAAAGTTTAAACTTGTATAAATATATTCAAGTGTTGCATACTAGAACAATACCAAGCTTTTGATCATTGTACATCAGAAGTTCCATGCATGACCATGATACAACAAAATATCAAAAAAAATAAATAAATCAGAAACTACCTTGTAAAAATGGAGTTCTGTAAAATACTTGACTACTATGTTAACCATACTTTGTTACTGTCTTTATGAAATGGACATTCACAAAAACTTTTATACCATAAAAATTACTTCAAAGTAACCCAAAGGGCTTGCTTGGGATAATGGTAATAAATACGTGGTAATAACAATCAAACTTGGGAAATTAAAATAAGGTATTTAGAGGTATGATGAAGGGGATGGATTGGTGTTAGAGAGTATAAGCTAGATTTGTTAAGAAGACAAATACCACCATTATGGGGTAATACTTAAAATAGTTTCCCACCACAAGATAGTTCCTCCACTTATTTTTCAATCACAAAATCATCTCATTATTCCTTTTTCACCATCTAACTTCACCTTATTTCTCCTTAGGGCTTGTTTACATTAATTAAATACAAATGAACTAAATTGAACTAAAATATTTAACTTAGGGTTAATATTTTTTTACTATAGATTAATGATATATCTTAGTCAATAATAATAACTATTTAAAAATAATGTTATTATTATTAATAATAACATTAATAAAATCAATTAAAATAATTATTATTATTTATATTTATAATATCTATATAATATCACTAAAGCAATCCCCACCCTTCCATTTTTCCCTCCTAAATTTCCCTCCCAAGCACCCTTTAATTAATGATAGTATAAAAAATGTAAAAAAAATTAATGAATATATATACATTAATAAATGAGCTTTGAAAAAAAAAATAAAGTATAAACATTTAGTAATTGATACATAACTATTAAAAAAATTAATCACAATCAAAACTTATAACTATTAAAAAAACTAATGACAATCAAAACTTATCTTTTAGATATTTACATTTTAAATAGATCAAAGTTTCGAGTTATATAAAAGTAATTCATAATTCATTTACAAATCGAGCATTTGCTCGGGGCTTATCTAGTTGATTAATATAATACTCCCTCTATAACGAAAAACTTTCAACATTTTCTTTTTTTGGGTGTAATAAAAAACTTTCAACAAATGTACAACTTTCCTTGTTGGTGACTTTTTAATAGCAAAATTACCATATTACCCCTTTTAACTTCCTAATCTAATCTTAATCTACACACTTATATATTGGGAAAGACCCCCACTTTTTTTGTCTCATTCTCTACTTTTCTTTCCCTTATTTTTTTAAAGGGACCACAACATTTATTTGTACACTAATTATTCATTAGCTTATTTTGGAATCTTAAGGGCTTTAATCCATTTGTTGAAAGTTTTTCATTACGGAAGGAGTGTTAAAAATTAATAATATTTATTAATTATAATAATATAAATAATATTTATAACATTAAATAATATAAATAACGATTGATAACCAAAATAATAATAATAATAATTTATAATAATACTTTCTCCATTCCATATTGTTTTGTGTATTTTCCTCATTTGGTCATTCCATAATGATTTGTGCAATGTGTTTAATTCCATTTTTGGACATACTTTTATTATTTTTTAATAAGGTGGACCTATCACTTTATCTTACTTTCCCCTTTTACACATTCTTTTTCCAATCTATATTTTCTTTTTTCCATTATAATAGATTATTCATAGTTTTCCCCCCAAATAGTAATTGCACAAATAATATGGAACAGAGAGAGTATTATTATTTATAGTAATTAATATTACTAATTAATAATAAAGATATTAATATTGAATAGAATTATAATAGTATATATGCCTAGTATATTAAAACTCTCCCCCTTACATACATGGCTTTCATATGGAGAATTTTTTTCACAAATCACGTCATCCTCACAAAGATATGTCTTTATTGCATTACTCCACATAAATTCAAACTTTTAATTATATATACTTTATATTTCTATATTGCCTTCTCTAAACTTTTCAAATCCCTAACTCATAATTTATTCATTACACATATTATTATCTTTAAGTTTCTCCATTCATATTTCTGTAATTAATTTCGTCATTATAATGTCTACAACAATAGCTTTAATACAACACAACATAAATCTATATCTATACTTCATAGTTTAAAAGGAAGACTGAAATCAAAACATTATAATTATCTCTTAGAAATCACCTAAGATATGCTACTTGAGAAAACATCATTATTCCTTTTAGAAAAAACATGTGATTTTTTTAAAACATTGTTTTTCCCTTATTACTTTTCCTACATCGGGTTATTCTTATTTTTCATGTACTTCCAAAGTTATACAAAAGACAAAGTTTAACTAAAAATGTCACCCGTACCTCACACGAGACAAACACTAGTTATTAAGAAATTAATAATATTATTATAAATTAATTATTAATAACATTATTTTTATTAAATAATATTAATGATTAATAATAATTAATAACATTACTAATTAATTATAACAATAAGGAAAATTTTGTTTTAGATACCTAGTTTCAAGGTGAATTTGAAAATAAATACCAAGTTTCGCGAATATTGAAAATAAATACCTAGTGCAAGTGTCCTTGGATTCAGAAGTTGTAGTTCGAATGATGTTGGATGAAATTCCAACACACTCACCAATTCAACATATATTATGTTGATTCGTAGATTTAAGGCTTTGATTGCGAATTCGGGCTGGGAGGTTACCTTCGAGCATTGCTACCGGGAAGCTAATAGGGCRGCAGATTGATTGGCGAATTATGGTGAATTGATGAGAAGGGGTTACGATGAGTTCACGGTTATCCCACGAGTGCTTAGACGAATAGCTATGGAGGATGTGAGTGGCGTTGCGATTGTTGGTGGTGTTTAGTTTTTAGTTTTGTTTTGTAGTTGCTTTTTTTCTTTTTCCTTGTTTAGTGTTTTAGATTTGTCTTTGTCTTTGGGCTTGGTCCCCCTCTTTACAACAACAAAAAATACCTAGTTTTCCCACTTTCTTTGAAAATCGGTAACTCTTAATGAGTTTCTCAAGTGTGAAATTGGTATCGATTTTCAATGAAAGTAGGAAAATTAAGTATTTATTTTCAATATTCACCAAATTAGGTATTTATTCTAAAAGAAAGTAAAAAAGACTAGGTATTTAAGTAAAATATTCGCGAAACTAGATATTTATTTTAACATTCACACTGAGACTAAGTATTTAAAACCAAAACTTCCTAATAATAATGTGAATAATAATACTAACAAGAAAAAGAAGAACAAGTAGAGCTAAACTAAACAGTCCCTAAGTTTAACTTTCACTACTTATTAATCATGATTTGTTTGAGGATGTACAAGTCCAACGAGGGCACTTTGAAGGAAGAATGGAATTGTTTTTCTTTCATATTGACCCACTAGGTCATGATTGACTTGCTCTAGGCGTCTTGGTTGATCAATGATTCTAAACGGAACTGTGATATAACTTGCAGCATTTTTTAAAAAAAGAACTAGAATTAGTTAGAAATATAAAGATCTTATTGAGCACAATTGATGCTTGTTTTCAAGAAATGTAGGAGTCTTAAGAAAGAATTCTAATTAGAAATTGTGAAAGACTGAGGAGGAGGAAAAGCTCATTAAGTTTGAAGGCAAAGTCGGCGTGTCACTGAATTGCTTTATGGTTCTAACATTTGATGTGATGTAGACTAGAGCCAACTCTTCCTAGAAAGTGGTGGTCTACGAGCAGAAGTTATACTTTAGTTGGTTTTTGTTGTGTAAAATTGTCTACATTTATTAATGAAATGTATCACACTAATCTGTCATTCTGTTTCTTAATACATGAATCAAGGGCTTTACAAAAAGAATTTAGCCAACATACTTAGCAAGATAAGTTCACCAAATTCAATGTGATACAACACACCGAATCATAATCAAAGGCGATCCAGATTGAGCCAAATTTCTTTTCTTTTTCTCAATTTAATTTTTGGTAAAAAAAAGGAATTAAACCAGTTTAGTCAAACATAATGTAAACCAATATAGTATTATTTGACAAAAGAGATCGCACCTGTAAACGTACTGGAAAGCCCCAAGTATTCTCATTTCATCATGTGTAGCTTCCTTTCCTAAAATCTTTAACGCATGTGGTGCTGGAATGGCTATAATGCATCCATCATATGTGTCTTCAGAATCATCGCCACAAACTAGATTGCATCCTGAAAAAATGTTATTAAAAATAGTGTTATTCCTTTCAGCCATCTACATTCAACAAATATCTTTTGTTTTTTTTACGGGAACAAATATCTTTTGTTGTTTCCACTAGATCTTTCATAATGAATTAGAATTCGTCTCCACTAGCCACTTGCATCACAAGAGTTGCAATGTTAGAGTTTAGAGGGGCTGGTTTGAAATCACTAATTATTTCATGAAAACTTCTAGATGCATGTGCCTGCTTAGACACCGATAAGATTACTTCATGAATCATTTTTCATTATTTCTCCTTTAAACATTACCAATTAACGATTGAATCTAAGTGAGAAATAATACTCCATGACAAACATAATAGCTTTTGAGTCCTATAACATAGAGCATATAGTTGGTCTGAGAGGAAATTACTGCATATTTGATGTTCAAACCAATTGCCACTTTATCGGTCAAAGTTTTCATTCTGATTTTGAATTTAGAAATCTTCTTAATTGATTGATATGAACTTATGATGAGATAATCTGAAGAAAAAAGGCTTAGCACAAGGACTCTTAAAGAAAATTTTGGCTTCAACCAAATCGCATTTCAGTTCTACAATTCATTTAATCATTGGTATAATAAACTCACAATTATATACCCATAGTTTGGGCTCCCTATCAACACTCATAGATAATATGAGAAGCTCTATCAAGATACTCCTAGACAATTATCCACACACATACATAAATAGTTAGAAACCACATAAAAGTGAACATGAGCTAAAGTCTCAATCTTAGCAACAAGCCAAAAACCATTATCACATAAAAGTAGACTCGAAATACATAATCCCTCCGATACAACATAGAAATAGTTTGGTGAAGCTACCTTGAAACTGGTCAGTATATATGTTGTSTTAMATTTTCGTAAATCTTTGAGTTTATTTACTATTTTAACCTTTACAACTGTGAGCCAAACCTTTAGAATTTGTTGAGACAGTATAAACTTCACAGCTAGTTCTTATTTGACATCCCCTAAACTGTAGCTCCTCTCGCAACTGTAATGAKAACCAAAAAWAAAGTTCAAATAAATTARAAGGTKAAAAAAGGGTACAAAAATGCCCRTAGCTACAAAAATGCAATACCTTATTCACATAATGCTCAGAACGTCCTTTGACAGTAAGCCACTGTGGACTTCCAGACAACTTGCAGTACCAAGTTAAATATTCAGTTACATAAGATGTGTTAGAACACRATGAATTTAAAAAATAACAATATATAAACAATTAAAAAAAATCAATGGCATGTACCTGAAGCAAGTAATGGTTGCGACAATAAGATAGGACAGAAAAGGCGGATAAATCCATCACTCTCTCAGCTGAACAACACCAGATGGAAGCACACATGGGAATCTACACATACATATGACATATAGTATGAACACTTTCTTAAACCAAAGAAGAGAGCATTACTGATCTACTGGAAATCATATGAAAGAATAATTGGCAGTCTAACCAGATAAGACTTTAGAAACAACTCAGAGAAATTTTTTTCCTTGATGAAATGGCCAAGAGTTTCAGTATGATCCATGTCAGGATTATTATCAAGTCCTTCAAGGTACCTACAATAATATGCAAGCAGTGCATATGAGATGTAGTTTGACATAAAAGACTGAATGATCAGACAACAGTTAGCACTTACACAATGTTCAGATAGTTAGAATAAGCTATAACAATTTCCACTACAACAAAATGAGAATCGATATAACACAGAGGCTCAAATAAAAGAGTAGCATATAACTTTGACTACATTAACATGGTTCACCTTAACCTTTTAATTACAGTAATTTCTTGCATCGCCATAGAAAGGTTTACCAATTATGGGGCAGATTATCAGGAATATAGAAAATAAACAAATCGAAAAAGAAAAGAGATAATGACTTACAAGATTGCATCAGTTTCAAATTTTTTTATTTCTTGGAGCATCCTCCGATATCCTGGCTTTAATGTGTTACATTTCTGAGTAAACACACTTCTTAGTCCTTTCGAGTTTCCCCACTCGTATCCCTGGCTGTTGTTTAAACTCAACGAAAATGACATTGCGGTGGCCTCTACATCAATGCCAAGGGTATCAAAATGCTCTGTCAAATTCGGACATGAAACCTGCAAGTTTATACAATATCTTTGAAGCGAGGACAGGAGTTCCTTCAAACTTTGACAAGAAATATGTTACATACGTTCTACTAATTATGAGACTACATTCTAGTGTATAATAATAAGCATTTGATCAGCTATCAGTGATATAGTGTGGAATTATGGAACAATGGATATTAATTCAATGAAAAATGACTAACTACACCGCATTTTAGTCTTCTGCAATGTATAACATACTTACTATATAGACAAAACTGGCCACAACAACACAAGCCTTGCCTTAGGCATGGGCATAGCATACATGCCAAAGGCCAAGAACTGAGGTGCATCACGTAGCATAAATGACGCTAAAGTCATGCTACATGTTTCCCTCGAGTCCATAGGTGTTGCTGCCCTAATCACACAAGTATATTGGCTGAAAAAAAGCCCTACAATTAAACATTTGCTTATTGAAACCGAACATTTTTCCCCGGGAGCAACATAAGCAATAAGCATTGTGCTGACAGGAACATAGTAAAAATTTCATCCCATAAGGTAGATTTTATTACAGTTAATTAACAGCTAATTATACAAATACAAGTCATCAATAATGCAAATTGCAAAAACATAATAGTATATATCAAAAACTATCAAATTGATCTACAATTGAAACAAAACATCAAAGAAACAGACGCTTCTGAGAAAGAAAATTGGCCCCAAATCAATTACCAGTTTAACCTAAAATGTGAAAACATTAATTAATTAAACAGGAAGAAGGTACCTTCAATTAGTAAATTGCAGTACGCAATTAGCAATTAACTAAATGAGACATTATCTTAATTATTCATCCTCTTTTTCTTCTTCTTCTTCCATACAAATGCTGAAATGCAATGTTTAATAATTCTTCACTTATCTTCCATTTTTCTTCTTCTTCTTCCATTTTTAAATCTTCACTTTACAGTTTGACACTATCTCACTACGATTCAAATGATGATAAATTGAACCTATTAAAATAATGATGATAAATGCTGGAGGGGCGAATAGGCTCTCCCAATCACGTCTTAACTTGAACGACGAAAGCGGACTGACACGACTTTCGACGATCCGAGGAAGATTCGATCAGCATGGTGAATCGACTTGTGCTTCGACCAAGGGAGGATTCGACTAGCACGGCTTCATCCAGCACCTTTAACAGAGAAGATTATCCCCATCCGATGCTTAAGTCAGCCAATGAAAAAGAACGAAAAAAAGTAAATGAGGTGAGAAAATCTCTATTTTTGGTGTAAATACTGTAGTGATGTGATTGATGTGAGGAGTAAATGATGTGTGTTGGGAAAGGTGCAATTATTCGAGTATTTATATTATTCCCAATAATTGCATTTACCAACCAGGTAATGACATGTGGCTTAAAGCCTTAGGTCATGAACAGTGGGCTAGCTTTTCACTTTGTCAAATGAAGCCCATGATGAGGTTTCTAGAGTTTTTCAAATCTGGAATCATTCTCTAAATAATGTCTAATCAATGACCTAATGATGGGCATTTACTAATGCCTAGGTTTCTCACACCCATGACATGTGGCACGATTAGAAAGGTGTCAAGTCACCTTTTGATAAGACACATGGCGAATTTGAAGGT
Source organism: Bassia scoparia (assembly GCA_008642245.1). Classification (NCBI taxonomy): domain Eukaryota; kingdom Viridiplantae; phylum Streptophyta; class Magnoliopsida; order Caryophyllales; family Amaranthaceae; genus Bassia; species Bassia scoparia. The sequence goes on along the minus strand of SNQN01000228.1, from coordinate 32,116 downwards.
TGACAGGTCACCTTTTATGTAACATGTGGCATCCTATTAGGCTGCCACATTATTTGCCCCTAAAATTRAGTCAAATAATATAGTTGACTCGATTTGGGAGTTTTTCGACGTGGAAAAAATTCGAAAGGTAATAACCGGTTAAGATTGGGCTATAACCGGTTGATATACCCTATATGACGGGGGGTAGGTGAAAAGATTTAACCCCCCTATATAAGCTTTTGAGGAGAGAGAAAAGTTCATTTATTGCTTTGCTCTCTAACCTCTCTCTTATTTCTCTCTCTAGAATCAAGATTTTTACAGCAAGGCTTTCGAGTTTTCCCTTTCAGAACCTGTCAAAGCATCATCCAAGCAGTCGAAGAATCTATCAGAACATCGAAACGTCCTTTCGATTGAACAGGTAATTTGTTCTTCTTTTAATTTTTTTTGGTTTTTCTTTTTCTTGATTTGTTTCCCATCGAAAGATTGATGCCCTTTGAGATGGGTGTTGGGGGTAGAATTAAACTCAGGCCAAAATCGAAAATTGAGGACTTGTACTATGGCTTTGGCCCTTATTTGACGTTCTTGCCTCATGTAGATTAAAGATCCTGGTGATGGCAAGAACGAAACAAACACGTCGACTGGCATCTGGTGAACACCTAACTATCGAGGTTTTGGCATCGGAATTGGTGCCCTACAAAGAAGGAGAAACTAAACCTCCTCCAGGAGCAACGAATCACTCTGGTTCTTATAAGGATTTGGAAGACGATGATGGCACAGTTGTTGGTCTATCTAGACAAGCGATCTCCTCTTCCTCAAGTGATTCAGAAGAAGAGGAAGTTGAAGAGGAGACTGTAGGACCGTCGAAAGGTGGTGACGGGGATTCACCCAGTGATGGCGATGCGTCCAACAGTGGTGACTCGTCTAATGACAACTTAGATAATGGATCGGCTGATAATGAAAGCAACGAATCTTCTGAGGAAGAATAAAAATCATTAACCCCAATACCTAAAGTACCTCAAAAAGTTGAGTTCTACGTACCGAAGGACCAAGAGGAACCGAATAATGTGAGAATCTCATCTGTAGTGCATGAGAAACTGACTTGGATGGCCACCACCCTTCGTCACGATTTTGGTCTCCCCTCGTGGTGATTCGTCATTCTTGAAGTCGGAGAGACCGTTCTTAATTGCCCGTATGGCTTTCACCCCTTATACTTATAAGTGATGGACTATGGGGTTCGTCCACCTATCATCAAGTTTTATGGCAAGGTGTTAAGGTTTTATGACATAGGCATCTTCCAGGTTACACCAAACTCATTCCTTCACATTCTTAACTACTTGGTGGTCTATGTTGTCAACGAGTAGGAGCCATCGGTCAATGTCTTTGTACACATTCATAAATTAAGCCAAAACCCAAAAGGCAAGTGGGGTTGGTACAAGATTGAACACGTGAAAGGGAGGATGAATGTGTATGACAAGCTGAATAAGGCAAGTCCCTGGAAGACTCAATTCACATTCTTCGTCATACCAAAATTTGGTGAACTCAGTGACGAGGGGAAGGAACGAGTGCACAGAATTTATAACCGGTGCAATAGCATGTCGAAGGCTTTAGGGGCTATTGGCTATGAGAAACTTCCAGCTTTAATTAATGAAGAGAAGCATTAGGTTGGCCAATTCGTATATATAAAGGACCCTTCAAAGATAATACCCAACGAGTTCTGGAAGAAGGTTGGCAAGTCTGAGACGCCCAAACATGAAAAAATTCCAAAGATTTGGGTACCACTACATTATTGGTATAGGGATCAGTTGTTCCTTGAAGCCTTCTAATTAGTGGGTGTGAATGATGGTGCAAGAGGTAGCCAATCTCTAGGTTAATTAAGAAAATTTTCTATTGGCATGTGATACTAATTTGTAATCTTTTGTTGTTGCAGATATAGAACGAGCCAAACTCCCAAGGAAGCAAAAAAACATTGACGATATCAAATACTACGCAGAGCTGAGGTAGAGTCGAAAGATGACGCCTGAAGAAAAGAAAAAGGAAAACAAGGTATGCTTCTTATTTCACCTTGGTTCATTTCAATATTTTCCAAGTACATAGATTCGCCATTTTGGTTTTTTAATTATTAACTACTTTCGACCATCCCCTAGATTCGACTGTTATTTAATTATAGTCGAATGAGGAGTTAGTTATTTTATAAAAACAAACACCTTTCGACCATCTCCAAGATTCGACTCCTATTTAATTGCAGTCGAATGAGATGGGTATTTTACATAACCAGTCATCATTCGACTATCTCGTAGATTCGACTGCTATTTAATTGCAGCCGAATGAGGAGGTGGGTATTTTACATACACAAAATACTTGGTCTAAAGCTGGTGTTTGGGTCGAAACACCGTGTCTCTAAATTTTCCAAGTACTGAAGAGGGATTTAGTCGAAGGGGTAGTCTAATCGAAAGATACTTCTACCCGTATAAAACACACGTCTCCTGACTCGACAGTCTTAGTGTCGAAACATAAGATTCGACTCATAGGTTAAGTTGAATAGGGAGTTGTGTTTTTTGCAAGGGGTAGGCTTTTGGACGAATCCTTCTTCCTTTAGCAAATTACACATCTCCTGATTCGACTGTCTTAATTTGTCAAATCAGGGTGTGTCGAAACATAAGATTCGACACATATGTTAAGTCGAATAGGGAGTTGTGTATTTCACAAGGTGTAGGGTTTTGGACGAAACCTTCTTTCCTTAGCAAAATTCATGTCTTTTGATTCGATAGTCTTAATTTGTCGAATCAGGGTGTGTCGAAACATAAGATTCGACACATANCATGTCTTTTGATTCGATAGTCTTAATTTGTCGAATCAGGGTGTGTCGAAACATAAGATTCGACACATATGTTAAGTCGAATAGGGAGTTGTGTAGTTTGCAAGGTGTAGAGTTTTGGATGAAACCTTCTTTCCTTAGCAAAATACACATCTCCTGATTCGACAGTCTTAATTTGTCGAATCAAGGTGTTTCGAAACATAAGATTCGACACGTTGTTAAGTCGAATAGGGAGTTGTGTATTTTGCAAGGGGTAGGGTTTTGGACGAATCTTCCCATCCTTAGCAAAATACACATCTCCTGATTTGGCAGTCTTAATTTGTCGAATCAGGGTGTGTCGAAACATAAGATTCAACACGTATGTCAAGTCGAATAGGGAGTTGTGTATTTTGCAAAAGGTAGGGTTTTGGACGAATCCTCCCTTCCTTAGCAAAATACACATCTCTTGATTCGACTAAGACTTATTTTTGGTCGAGTAGATATAAAACGTAGCAAACAATTGTAAAATATTCAACACTTGATTCAGCCTAGGTTTATTTTAGGTCGAATCAAGATTCCAATGGATCTCTTCTAATAGCTATAAAATACACATCTCCTAATTCGGCCTTAATTTATTTTTAGGTCGAATCAGGTTCCCGATGAATCATTTAATATTGTTGTAAAATACACATCTCTTGATTCGACTTAGGTTTATATTGGTCGAATCAGATTATCAACAAAACACTTATCATCGTTGTGAATTATGTGAAATACACATCTCTTGATTCGACTTAGGTTTATTTTAGGTCGAATTATGCTATCAATGAAACACTTATCATCGTTGTAGAATACACATCTCTTGATTCGACCTTAATTTATTTTAGGTTAAATCTATTTCTTCTGTTTACTACCTTAATTTGAATTTTTCTGACTTGTGTATTTGGTGCTTATTTGCGGAAAAAGCCATCAAGATTGGTGAAAAGTAAAGCTGATCAAGCAGATGGTACTCCCAAGACGAGTACGAAGAAGTCGAAGGGTTCTGAAGACCCAAAGAAGAAGAAAAGGGAAGGATGAATCCAGTTACTCCGTTATTATACGGAAGGAAAGGGATTTTGCTGTAGATGAAGAGCCGAAATCCCACAAAGCTAAGAAGACAAGAAGGAAAGCTTCCGACGTCATGAACGTCGAAGATGATGAGGTTGTAACGGTTGAGCTGGACCCCTACAACTCGAAGGACCCACCTGTGAAGGTGACTTCAGCTGCCGAAACCTTGAGGGTTTCGAAACAGCCAAGAAAGAAAAATAAGAAGAAGACATAGAAGATTTCTTCGAACATTCCTCCTAGTGACGGCGAAAGGTCTGCCCAGGATTCGTTGATCTAGCCACTTGGTGAGGTACACCATGCTCGACGACCGAGTAAAGAGCCAATGGAGTTCCAGCCTTCAGACCATCAAGATGAGTCCTTGATGACGATGAGGATGATGATAAGGATATGGACCCCGAAAGGCTGCAAAGAGATCGAGGAGTATAAGGCTCTTCATCTCATTCCTTTGGAGAATGCCCCAATGGTCGAAAGCTTTGACCAGATGGACTTACAAGCCTTCGTCGATAATCTAGCTATGGATCCTCCCCTACTTAATTCAAATCCAGAGAGGGCCACCAAACCCATTATGCAACGGAGAATCCCTAATCTTGACCTAACAAAAGGTTTTTACCGGTTCTTCCATAAAAGAAATGCCTAGCTGGAGATGGAGTTGGAGGAAGAAGAGAAAATGAATGATTATCTGTCCGAAGAAGACGAATCATCCTTGGGGGATTCAAAGAAATTCAACTGGAAGGAGCGTCGAAGCATGGTGATTGAGATGACTGGTCTCATCCCCAAGGCTTACCGGGACACTCTCTAGGGATGTGACAAGGGCTATGTTGGGCCTTTCTTCGGACTCTTCATTGAGGTAATCCTCCGATTTGCTGTAGGTAATAGTTTTACACTTAGTCAAAATTTTCAACTCTTCTAACAATTTCCTCTTTTTATAGGGATTAGCCAGGTGAACTCCTTCATCAGGAAGGCAAGAAAGGATCGTCGAGAGGCTAAAAGAGGCTTCGCTACTCAAACAACAGTTGAGTTGTACATCAAGCACCAAACTGAGCTGATTATTGGCGAAAGGCAATATGCTCACGATATGATGGATACTCGCCTTCACGACCTTAACTTTTTGTATGGCTGGGTTTTAAGGGAAATCTTGAAAGTCAAGAAAGAAAAAGATGTCATCAATGCTGCTAAGGAGGCTCTTGATACCGAAATGGAGACGAGAGTTGAGAATGAAGTCCAGAAGAGGCTGGAGGTAGTTTGCAAAGAGCGAATCGACAAGGGCATTAATGAATTTAAGAGTAAAATCTAAATAGATCTGGATGCCAAAGAAACTAGAACAAAAAATGTTGAGACCCTAGTCGAAACCTTGACCCAACAGGTTATTGATCTGAGAGTGGAGAATCGAAAGGCAAGGGCACAAGGCTTCGATGACATGAGAGCTATGGTTCGTCAATCCTGGGGTGAACTTCCCAAACGAATGAAACTGATGTGTTTAGAAGAACACATCAATAGACAAATCGATGAGGCCATGTATGAAGCTCAAAAGAAAAGGGACAAAAAGGATGGCACAACAGTCCAAGACCTTCCTCCACCAGTTTATAAGTGTAATACCCTGGAGATCGAGTCGTCCAGCTCTTCTAAAGCCCAAGGTTAAGCCTCTGGTTCCTCCTCCACCACCAACAAAGATGATGATGCAAAGAGTAAAGGTGGTGCTGAGCAACCGAAGGATGGTGGAACCGAAGAAAAGCTCTCTACAGTTGATAACAGATTTCTCCTTGTCTTTATCTGATTGTAACTTGAATATTTTCATCTTTTCTTTTGAGTATGCCTATTGAATATTTGAATCACTTTTTGCTGGAATTTTCAACAAAGTGATGTTTTCGTCTAGTCATAGGACTGGCGAGTCACTTCAGCTTTAATGTTTTGAATATATTTAGCCTTCATAAGGTCTTCAAAGAATTAGAGCTTGTTGTAGTTTTTTGATTGACAAGGATAGATTCGTCGCTACCAAAAATTTCAAAATCTCGAACGAAACTTGATTAGTTAAACAAGATAACATTAGGTAATACCCCAAATTTTTGTGAGCAGCGAATCCCCAAAATACATGTAATATGATTCGGCTTTTGTGGCAAAATGTCCAAGATTAAATGAACTTAAGTGTTGATTGACTTAATACCCATAAGGGGTGTTAAGTTAATCAATCATATATTGATTGCCCTTAATCTTGGATATTTTGTCCTTGCTGAATAATATTATCTTTTGAAGGATTTGTCCGAACTCAGTAGTCGTTGGAAAGGCAGGCAATAAACCTAACAAACCTAACATTTATTAATTATTCATTTTCAATCGAATCGTGGTATTCGTTGAGCTTAGTCCAACGAAACGATCATTGATCTTAATGTTTATGAAATATACATCTCCAAATTTGACTGAACTAAAAGTTCATCGAATTAGGGGTTTTGGTGAGCATAGTCCAATCGAAACATTCATCAAACTTAATGTTTGTAAAATATACATCTSCTRATTCGACTRAACTAAAAGCTCATCGAATCAGGGGTTTCGCTAAGCATAGTCCAATCAAAACGTTCATCAAACTTAATGTTTGTAAAATATACATCTCCTAATTCAACTGAACTTAATATTCGTCGAATAGAATGTATCGTCCATTTTGTTTAGTCATGCAAGCAAAATGTCCAACTTTATATGAATCTTAATAATGATTGGCTTAAGACCTACTAGGGGTGTTAAGTCAATCAATCATACTGATTGCCCTTAAACTTGGAGCTTTTGCCTTCAAGAACTATTTTGTTTGCCCTGGAATAGGGGTCTTTCGACTGCTTTTTAAGGAAAGACTTAGTTTAAATGCCCTAGGATAAGGGTCTTTCGACTGCTATTTAGGAGAAAGACTTATGTTAAATTCCCTAGAATAATGGTCTTTCGACTGTTTTTTAGGAGAAAGACTTATGTTAGATGCCCTAGAATAAGGATCTTTTTACTGCTTTTTAGAAGAAAGACTTATGTTACAAGCCCTAGAATAAGGGTCTTTCGACTGCTTTATAAAAGAAAGACTTATGTCCATTGCCCTAAAATAAGGGACTTAAAAAGAGACATAGTGGAAAGTACGAAACTCCTTTCATTCAAAACTCTAGATATTCAGGTACATGATATTTAGTTACATGACCATTCACTTGTCATCTTCCTTATACCTCCTAACGGACTCCATCTTTCGCAACACCAAATGTCCCACCTTCAAAGTCCTTTTTCCAACTGTCTTTTTATACTCACGAGACATGTGCAACTTGTAAAGTTGTTGTCGAAGCAAAGCATTGCCCCTTGTCTCAGGTATCAAATTCAAATTGTGGCGCAAGGCTGATCAATTGGCTTCTTCATCATATAACATGACTCTAAGAGTGGGTTCATATATCTCAATGGGTAGCACAACTTTCGATCCATAGAAAAGAATAAAAGGTGTTTCGCTGGTTGAACCCTTCATTGTGGTGCGAATCGACCAAAGGACATTGTACAATTCTTTAGCCCAAAGACCCTTAGCATGGTCTACTTTTTTCTTGATGCCCGAAACAATTGTTTTGTTGAACGCTTTAACCTGACCATTGGCTTGTGGGTGGGCAACCGAGGCAAAATACCCTACTATACGAGCATCATCCAACCACTTCTTTAGCTAGGAACACTCAAATTGAGTTCCATTGTCAAATACCATAAACCGAGGTACACCGAATTGAGTGATGATATTTTTCCAGATGAAGTTTTTCACATCCGATGTCTTAATACCCTTAACTGGCTCAGCTTCAACCCACTTGGTGAAGTAATCGAAATCCATAAAAACATACTTTTGTTGTCCAGAAACTTGAGGGAAGGGTCCTAAGATGTCCATGCCCCATTTTGTGAATGGCAAGGGAGATAATACTGGAGTTAAATCATTTGGGGGCCTTCGAGGTATATTGGCATGAACTTAACATTTGACACATTTTTTCACTAACTCCTAGGCATTCCTTCGAATCGTTGGCTAGAAATAGCCTATTCGAAGGGTCTTTTCGGCAAGGGCTCTAGTCCTATGTGTGAACCACAATAACCTTCATGAACATCAGTCAGGAGTTCTACCCCCTTCTCTGGAGTCACACATTTTAGCAAAGGATGGCTATACAATTTCTTGTACAATTTCCGATTCCAGAGGACAAACCAAGTGTCTTGAACTTTGACATACTTCGCGTCAATCAGATCTGATGGAAGGGTACCATTCACCTTATACACTACGATTGCATTCATCCAAGTGTTGCTCCGGTCAATAAAGTTTGACTCTTCCAAGTCATCGATACACTTTGACTGCTTGACTTCCCAAAAAATGGTTCGAAGGGCGTTCCCCGTCGCTGAACTTGCCAACTTAGACAGTGCGTCGGCCTGATTGTTCTCAGACCTTGGTACTTGAAGCAGCAAAAAGCTATGCAAGTCCTTAATTTCAGCCTTAACATCTCCATGTACTTCACCATGTTGGCATCACTAGCTTCATTTGCCATTGACCTTACTAACAATCAACTGAGAATCCGACGTCGCCTATATTCGTCATGCCCCTGATGTCTTGCACATTTTGACATCGGCAATCAATGCATCATACTCTGTTTCATTGTTCGTGGCCTGGAAGTTAAACTTCATTGTATAGTAAAAAATATCACCTTCGGGGGACCAAAACTGAATGCCTGCCCCACAGCCATCTTGCGTAGTTGAGCCATCGACGAACAACTTCCAAACATTGGACACCCCTTCTTGTTGCGGAGGTCGCATTAGTTCAACAATGAAATCGGGCAAGGCTTGCCCTTTAATTTCCTTTTTTGGCACATAGACGATGTCGAAACCATTAAACCATATTGCCCATTTAATCATTCTCCCATATGCTTCTCCCATATGCTTCTAAGCGGGTGAGAGAATCTTTGATCGGCAAAATATGGTCGAAGCTTTTGGCTTACCGTCAAAAGTGCAAGGCCAAACGTCTCAGGAGTAGGGTATCTGATTTCAGCACTTTACAAAACATGGCTAATGAAGTAAACTGGGAGTTGGGTACCATCCCTTTCGGCAAATAAAACAACCGAAACAGCATGTTGGGACACAGCAAGATAAAGATATAAAGTTTCTCCCAATCGGGGACTTACCAATCGAGGAAGGGGATGCAAGTGTTCCTTCACTTTGACAAGAGCTTCTTCTACCTTAGGAGTCCAGTCGAACTTAGCATTTTTCTTAATTGCCTTGAAGAAAGGCTAACACTTATCTCTTGATTTTGAAAGAAACCTGCCAAGGGCGGCCAAACAGCCAGTGAGTTTTTGTACCTCCTCCACACTTCTCTGCGAGGACATATCAAGAATCACTTGCACCTTATCAGGATTTGCTTTGATCCCACTTTCATTGACTAGATAGCCAAGGAACTTGCCTGATGTCATGCCAAAGATGCACTTCTTAGGATTTAGCTTCATCTAAAAATGTCGAAGCGTTTCGAAAGTCTCCTTCATGTCAAAGGGATGATCATTAGCCAGTTTACACTTTATAATCATGTCGTAGATGTATGCTTCGACGTTCCTTTACAATGCTTCAAAAACACCACATTCACCAACCTTTGAAACGTTGTAGAGGCGTTTCGAAGGCCGAAAGGCATTACCTTATAGCAGTACAAACCATTATCCATCACAAATGCGATTTTATCTTAGTCTTCTGCCTTCATTGGGATTTAATGGAAATCGGAGAATGCATCAACAAAGCTCATAACTTGATGACCAACCGTCGAATCGACAAGATTTTCTATCTTGGGAAGAGGAAAAGGATCTTTGGGGCAGGCCTTGTTTAGGTCGGTATAGTCGACACACATCCGCCAAGTACCATTCGGCTGGGGGACCAAGACCACATTTGCCACCCATTCCGGGTATTGGCATTCTCGGATAAATCTGGCATCAAGTAATTTCTTTACTTCTTCATCCGCAGCTTTGCTTCGAACTGGACGCAGACTCCTCTTCTTCTATTTTACTAGCTTGGTCGAGGGATCCCCGACATTTCCTCGATAGTGAATGCAAAAACATCCTTAAGTTCTGATAATAATCTTCTGACTTCTTGGCCTAGTGACGAATCAATTGACTAGCCAACCCTAACTGTCCTCTTCGGTTTAATTGGATCAAGGACATATTATTCTAGGGCATCAACCGATTCAGGCCTGGAGGCTGCCTGATATAAGCCACTAACGACCATGGCTTCCTGGTGAATGCCATGAACCATCATTACTTCTCCAAACTTTCTTCGTTTTCTGGGCTAGTTGAACATCGATTTCATCTTTCTCATCCCCCCCAGCGAGAGGCTTGAGAGTGGTCAAGTAACAGTCTCTAGCCGATTGCCGATCTCCATGAATCGACCCAATTGTCTTGTTATCATTACACACAAACTTTAGAAGCATTAGATGTGTAACAATCACAGCTTTGGCCATGTTAAGGGTCGGCCTTCCAATGATGATGTTGTAAGTAGTAAGGCCTTTGACAACAAGGAACGTAATCCTCAGGTGCCTGCATTCGTCCTTGTTGCCTAGTCTCAGCGGTAGGGTTACAATACCCATAGGGTGAATCACCCGTCCACCAAATCCTACGATTGGGTGGGTTGCTTTTACCAAATCATCATCATTATACTTTAGCTGAATAAGATAATCCCAACTAATTGTATTTGATGAACTTCCAGTATCAATAAGGATTCGTCTTACCTTCATATTCGCCACTTTCATTTCCACCACCAACGGATCGTTGAGGGGCAGGCGAATGAAGCCCTTGTCTTTCGCACAAATTAGACCCTTTGGAAAGGTATCTTTTACCTGAGTGGGTGAATCCTTAGAGACCTTTGAACTTCTTAAATAATCCTTGCTTCCACGGATGGTCGGTCCCGCTGAATATAATCCACCGAAGATCATATGGCAGACTTTTGTATCAGTGTCTCCATCCTCTCCTCAGCCTCATCACCTTTGGCTTTTTTAATTTGGCGCTTGATCAGATAGGTTGGAATCTTGCCCTCAGCAGCCAAAGCATCTAACTTTCTCTTCAAGACATGACAATTATTTGCGACATGTCCAATGTCCTGGTGATACTTGCAATATTTGCTCTTGTCGTGATAATGTTTTTTGGTTTACATTGGGGGAAGATCCTCTATCTCCATCTTATCCTTCATCTCCATGTAAATTTGAAATAAATCTTTAGTGAACTCGAACTTGGGACCATCGTCTTCCCATTTAATTTTCTGATTCCTTGGTCGACTACTCTCAATGGCCCAAGTACCCTGTTTTCATCGGTCACTCCCACCCTTGTCCTGATTAGACTTGTGGGAGCCTCCCCTAAAGGGTTTAGCCGTGTGACTTTGATGACCTTTCTCCTGGCGATCGCTGTGAGAAACTAAGCAGATCGACTTCCTCAGCTCGAATATAATTTTTAGCTTCTTGAAGGGCACTCTTTTGATCAACGCATCCTTTCTTAACTATCTCGAACTTAAAGTTTGAATCGTCATAGCACTCGAATGAAACTATTGAATACTACATCTTGAGAAAGACCTGGAATTTGCAGAGCTTCGTGATTGAATCTCTTGAGATAACTTCGGAGTAATTCTCCGTTCCTTTGTGTGATTTGAGCCAGGTGAATACTACACTTCTTCTCTTGACGATAAGCCATGAAGTGATGCGAGAATATCATAGATAATTCTGTAAAATTGTTGATAGATCCTGAAGGTAGAACGTTGACCATTTCTGAGCTATGCCCGAGAGCATAGCAGGAATGAATCGACACCAAGTCACATCATCTGCCAGCGTAGCAAGCATTAGATGCTTATACATGGCCAGATGATCGTCTGGGTCAGCAGTCCCATCATAAGGAGTGATGGTTGGAAACTTGATTTTTGGCTTGGGAGCCAATGTAATTGAAGGGGAGATAGGAGAATGCTGGGTGAGAGCTTGGTTTTGAAGCCTTTCCATGGTGGATGGCTGGTGATTCTCTAGGCCATTATAAATRTGGTACATGACCATTGGACAMTGGGTTACCCCCAATGTCGAATCTTTACTTCTCTCCACCTAAGTGTGCTCAGTAGAGATTTAGTAGATCTGGATCTCAAATAGTTTGAAGAGGGCTTTCCCCACAAAGAACTGATAAGGTCGGATCCTGCATCATAGGAGTAGACTAGGAGCCTGAGTGTAGAGGTCTGTTCGGATTAGTGGAAGCCTTAGCCTGCTTCTTGGCTTCCAACAACCACCAAACATCCATCTTGAGATTATTAGCCTTCTTGGCCTCAATGATCTGTCGAGCATCATAGGCTGCTAACTTTGCAACATGAGCACTGGAATGTGATTACTCTGATTTGGAGCGATTAGACTTCTCCTGAACCCGAGACTTCTTTGGAAGAGGCGTCCGGCGATAAGGTTTGTACGATGGAGAATGTTAGGTAGAAGACTTGGCCAAAGGTCGAGTCTTCTCCACATTTGAAGGCTTGTTGGCAGGAGTTGGTTGTCTAACCGTCATGGTTTTAAGCTTGGGGATTGGTGGGGTACTGGCCCCTTCAATCACCAACTTACCCTTTCACCTTGCCAACTCATCCTTGGCCAATAGAGTCTCAGTTTGTTTTGCTTGTGCATGCTGAAGGTCTTGGACCAGCTGATTCAAAGTCTTGACACTCTCCATCAACTTTTGCTGTGTGGCAAGGTGAGCGTCGTATTCTTTCTTTGAGACATAGAAGGTTGAATCGTCTTTTCTGGGCTTGTGCATTGCCCTTGTCCAGGTCCTCGTTTCGTACACCTCATCAGTCACGATCGGAGGGTCCTGGCATGCCCCTTGTTCAGTTCCGAAGAGTTGAACTCGAGTTTCTTCAATGCTTTTTTCTTGATCAGATATGACTAGACGCCTCCCCACAGATGGCACCAAATGTTGTTACAAGTGTAACGTGTTGTGTGAGCTGGATGGTTGGAGGGGTGAATAGGCTCTCCCTAGTCACGTTTGAACTTGAACGTTGAAAGCCTAAGGGATTGACACGGCTTTCGATGACCAAAGGAAGATTCGATTAGTAGGGTGATTCGACCTGTGCTTCGGCCAAGGGAGGATTCCACCAAAGGAGGATTCGACTCGCAGGGCTTTATCCAACACCTGAAAAAAGGAGATAATCTAATGATTATCCCCCCGTCCGATGCTTAAGTCGGCCAATGAAAAAGGAGGGAAAAAGTTAATGAGGTGAGGTGAGAGATTCTCCCTTTTTGGTGAAAAGATTGTAGTGATGTGATTGATGTGAGGAGTAAATGATGTGTGTTGGGAAAGGTACAATTATTGGGGTATTTATACTATTCTCAAGAATTGCATCTACCAACAAGGTAATGACACGTGGCTTAAAACCATAGGTCATGAATAGTGGACTGACTTTTCACTTTGGCAAATGAAGCCCATGATGATGTTTTTAGGGTTTTCCAGATCTAGAATTATTCCCTAAATAATGTCTAATCAATGACCTAATGATGGGCATTTACTAATGCTTAGGTTTCTCACAACCATAATACGTGGCACGATTAAAAAGGTACCAAGTCACCCTTTTGATAAGACACGTGGTGAATTTGAAGGTTGTCATGTTACCTTTTATGTAACACATGACATCACCATTATTTTAATAAAGTACGATTAGTTGTTGAATGTGGTAAAACATAAAATATTTCTTCCCTTTTTGTCAAACAAAAAATTGTTGACATGGACTCTAAGTCAAAATTTAGTTGTGACAGTCAACGGGATAAAATGAAAAATAGACATGAAATTGATAAGAGTGAAAAAGATGTGGAGAAAATTATTTGTTTTTATGTCCATTTATTATTAAGTTCAATAAAACTTTATTCCGCTATAGTGGGATTTGTTAGTGCCCCTTTGGTGGGTTTTAGGGTTGGTACCCTTTTGTCAGTGTTGTTTTCGTTGTCGTCGACTTGGTCAATCTGATTCGTGTTCTAATTAGTTATGTGGTAGAGGTTTTTACAGTATCGAAAAAGAGGTTAATTTTTCTAGCGCAAATGCACAAATCAAATGATTGTTTTAATTTTTTCAAGGCTACAACAAATCAATAGACCCCCTTATATTGAAAATTGTTACACACAACGATGTAAAAGAGAGAACAAAGAATGTCCGTTATGCAATGATCATAGCGCGAAAAAAAGTGTTTATTTGATCCAATTTGTATGTGTTTGCTTAAATTCAATGTTTTTTGTACATGTCGTATGATTTTTTATCAAAGAATTGATTTTTTTAAAAAAAAAATTAATAATTAACTTAAACTTTATTGCACAAATATTTTATTGTAATGTTTTTAACATGTCACAAATAAAAAGCAAAAAAAATTTATGGAATTTACTCTGTCAGAAGTTCAGAAATCAAATTACAACATTTGAGTTGGGTAAAAGTCATTATCAATGTTTTTTTCATTATTTATTATTTCAATTTCATAGATTTATACGTAACATCAAATAATAAGAAACTTGGGCATAAAAATGACAATAGTTATGAAATTTATTCCTTCTATATTAAAACCCCCACCCTAACCTTCATGTAGCATCATCTCTCAACTCTTTTCCAATTTCTCATATTTCTTCATCCTCATGATGTCATGTCATGTTGATTTTTTAAAAAAATTATTTTCCCCTTCCTACTATTTAGCCTTTTAGTTTCCTCAACCTAAACTCAGTTATTACTCATTCATTACACATATCAATTACCCACCTTTATTGACATATCTTCATTGTATTGTTTTCTTCAATAATCTTTTCATATGTCTAATTAATAATTTCTTCATAACCCTTATTATTATTTTTTTAAAGTTCTCCTTTCATCTTCCTTTTATAAATACTTCCTCCGTTTTCGAATAGATGCAACAAAAGGAATTTTTTATGTCTCACAAAAAATACCCCTTTGTTGCATCTATTGGAAAACGGAGGAAGTACTAGTTTTTATGTGCACGCGATACGTGCTTAGACATATGAAAATTGTAGTAGTTCATTAAAAATGATTATATATGATATATCAAATTAAAATGTTTATAGCCAATTAGCAATACGATTTACCTGACTTGTAATTATTATGTAAAAAAATGTGACTTTAAATTCAAAATTATATAATATATTTTAATTCAATTCAAAGTAATGTATATTGTTTTTAAGTTTTTAACCAAATAAGTCACATAATAAATGAAATTTAAATTTTGAATCCCATATTAATTAAAAGGGTAGTTTAGGCACATCAATTTATAAATTTTTAAAATTCATTAAGGGTATAAAAGTCTTTTAAGAGGGGACATCATCTTCCTTCCCCCCTTCCCTTATGTAATAAAGGTAAAATGTACTATATACAACAATAACTTCAACCAAATTTATATTTATATCCATACTTAGTATTTTAAAATAAAAGAAGACCAAAATCATAACAATACTTTCAAAATTATAGAAAATATGAAGTTTAACTAAAAATGTCGTTAGTGAAGGACACGGGTAAAAAAAAAACTAGTTAAAATAAAATAGTAGAGCATTTTATTAAAGAAAAATTAGAAAACAATGTAATAAATATTAAAAAAGTATAATTTACATAAAATCTTTGTTTCTACCAACTCACAGCACCATTCTCTCTTCGCATGAAAAATGAATTTTTGTTCTCATACTCGTAAACCTTTTTACATTTATAATTTATGGCATTTTTTTTGAATGAAAAAGGCTTCACATTATATTTTCTAAATCAAACTTTTGATACTATTAATGCTTTTCTCCATTTGTATAATTATATTGATATATATTGATATATGGGTTTATTGTCAAAACAGTATGGTTATTATGCGTATAAAACTGAATACAGTTATTGTTTACTTAGGGATTTTTAAATGTATTTTAGGAAAAATTGTCAACAAGTACCTACTTTTTTCCGAAGTTTAGAAACAACTACCCACTTTTTTGAAAAGTTTGCAAACCACTACCCACCCCAGATTTCAGGTGGATCAAAATCACTCTCCGACTAGTAGGGCCCACCATAAGCTGTTTTTCTCACTTCCCTCTACCGTTTCAATGCAATTACATCTTGGCCCTCACATCTGTACTAAGTAAATTAAAACTCATACCCTACATATATTTCACACATGACATCCCTCATTTACTCCAATTTCTCATTTATTGATTTTTCATACTAATTTGTCAAGTGTCATCTCTTCCTCCAATTCTCAATATCTTTAGTCTCTTTTCATTTTCTCTTCTTTCTATTAATTACAAATTCATTCATTAATTATGTCTCTTAACTATCCTCTCACTAAATTTTGATTAAGTTTTCTTAATTTTAAGTCATCTTGTCCTTTTGATATATATAGAACTCTTAATTGTATGTGCCCATCTAGACCATTTGTATATAGAAAAGGACAATATTTCTCTTTTCTTAATTTTAAGCTGATAATTATTCACCTTAGCATGATTTGTAGATAAATGACATTGTTTATAATATCACTTTTGCAATGTCCTTGGTAATATTGTTTTTCGTTTCTCTTTTTCATAATTAGTTTTCAATATTATTTTTTTAAAATCAATTTTCTCAGTAACATAAATTATTTTAAGAAGGATCTAATGGTCTCTTTAGAGACATATGATAAAATTGGAATGATATAGAGAAGGATTTAATTAAAGTGCATGAAATTTGTAATATGTGTAAATTAAAAAAGTCACTAAAAGGTTCTGTTAGGAAAAAGTGGAAAGAAACATGTACACATTTGTGTTTAAATATACACACATTTACTGTCTTATCATCTTCTCATTTTATTTACTCTTCTCAATTTTTGAAATCAAAAATGTCATCCGTGCAAGCACAGGTAAAAAAACTAGTTACTCTTTAAAACCCCGCACTTCATTTCATTATTTCCCTTCTTCTTCTTCCTCCATGTTCTGAGTTCTCACTCACCTCGCTCTCCTTCCTTTGCTTCCCTTCTCCCTCCTTAGTTCTTCCTCTCTTTCTACTCAACTCTCCTTTTCCTTTCTTTTTTCATTCTTTTTCTTCTGTTTCCTTTCTGACTCCTCATTTACCTCACCCTCTTTCTTCCTTATCTTCCCCTCTCTCTCCTTTGTTTGTTAAGTTGAGTTAGCTCATCACCGCCTCCATCCCCATTACCGCCACCATGACCACCATCACTACAAAATCCCTGTGGCCTCCTTAATTTCCTCAAGTTCTCCTTCATTGGCTCAGATCTCGACTTCTTAAACACCTGGACAYGAGGCAAACTTGGACCACTTGATAAAATCTCTCTCCTCTGTTCATTCGACTCAAACACCCAAAAATCATGTCTTTGAAACCCATCAATCAACAAATCCCTTCAAATTGAAACCCCGCTAAAATTAAGTGTATCAATTTTCACACTTTTCTTCTAGGATTTGGATATAATCCTTTCAWTGAAGATTAAAAAGTTGAATTCATCTGTTCAATTCTTCTGAGATTTTGTTTTAATGAAGATTTTGTTCAATTCTTCTGAGATTTTTTCGTCTTTTCTTTCATTGTTCAATTCCTCATTTTTCAAATTTTCAGGAGGAGATTAAAAGGAGGGTTTGAGATGAGATTATATAATGAATTGCAAAGTTGATTGAATGATTAATGGAGCTCTTGAATCGATGAAATTGGTGAGCGTTAGTTTGAAATTAAAGCTGAGAGATTGCGAGAAATATGGCAGCCTTGAAGAAATAATTTCTCCAGTTAGAGGTAAAAATTGCAAAGTGATGAAAAAATAACTTAAGAAATTATGAGGAATTGAAAGTGAGAAATGAAGAAAGGATTGAAATTGGAAAAGGGAATGAAAATGGAGAAAGGAAAAAAAATGGAGCAAGCAAGACAAATAATGGAGAAAGCAAACAAATGGAGGAATTACGAATGAAAGAGAAAAATAAATGAAAAGAAGAGGGAGGGAGTTTGGAAATTTAAAGAGAATAATAATGTGAGGGTAGTAAGATCATTTCAAGGATTTCGGGGAGGGAGAGCTCTGAAARCAGCTTATGGTGGGCCCCACTTGTCGATTAGTGGTATTGTCCTACCTGAAATCCTAGGTGGGTAGTGGTTCGCAAAATTTTGAAAGAAAGTGAATAGTTGTTTTAACAAAAAAAAAGGTGGGTAGTTGTTTCTAAACTTCGGAAAAGAGTAGATCGTTGTTGGCAATTTCACCTTTTTTTAAATGTAGTTTTTAATTGGATTTTCGGAGGGAAGGATTATTAGAGGGATTATATTTGGAGGGAAGGCTTGTGGTGAGATGTTAGGTGGTTAGAAGTGGTGACATTTTTAATAGATTTACTCTAAAAAGTTGTCTACACACAAAGTTAAGAGTATTTTAAAATATGTATATACGGTGTTTTTCCGCAAATAATCTATTTAAATTTAATGATTTTTTAAATCTATTTATTATTTACTATATACTAAAGCTGTGACGAAATTAGCATATGTGGCAGCTTCATTATTTTGGAGTTTTTTTTTTTGCATTTTATAAAAATAAAATAATAAAATTCAAAATAAAAATAAAAAATAATAAAATCAAAATATGTTAGTGGAAAGTTTACTTTTCTTTCTATATTGGATAAACTTTTTTGTATAAAAAGACATATTTACCCTTACTAATTGGTGGTTGATAGTGCTCCCCTTACATTTTCTCCCAATTAGTAAGGGTAATAAGGTCAATTGTACCTCAAATACACAATTTCTAAATTTTGCCTAGGAGTCCGAACCTCTCTCAAAGTTTCCACAAAATTGAAACGGAGGAAGTATTATATATGTTCATCCTTATCAAACCTTTGTTATTCAAAATTCATAACATTATAGGTTTTTAAAAAAAACAAAAATAATAAAAAGCAACTCATCTAAAGATAAGCGCTTATCCAAATGAACAATAACATATTATTTTTAAAAATAAAAAATATTCGATTATTTTGAAATTATTAAATTTTGAAAAATTACTTGATCAAAATATTACTCACACGGGCATCGTTCAAGATTAAGACTTGTTTTTAATATTACTAACTAGTGTTTTGGCCCGGGCGATATATGCCTCGGGTTATCGCCCGAGCCAAAAAAATATAAACAATAATGTGTGTTTTTTTTAAGTATTTTGTGATTTTTGGTAAGTAAAGTTTTTTTTTTGCATGAAAATAGTACTCGTAGTTGTAACTAAAAATATTAGGGAATAATAATACATCACATTTAAATTAGCTAGTTAAATTTGATCACGAGACTTAATTAAAATTTATGAGATATGATAACTAATGAAATTATTGTAGACTAGTGGTTAAAATCAAACCTTTCATCTCAAAGGTCATACTCCGTATATGTTCAAGTCCTTGTGTTTGCATAAAACCAAGTTTTTTTTTAAAAAAATTCAGATGGAATAATTATATACATTAACATCTACAAATATTATTAAAAAGCGTTCTAATGAACGTCAGTTTGACACGTGTCACTTTTACTCAACGTGAGTGTGCCACGTCAGCAACAAAATTATTCAACGGAATTGCGCCATGTCAGTAATTTATGTCATTTGTGCGCCATGTCACTACATCCACATTTAATGTTTATTAAAATAAGTTATCAAGGAGATTCGATCTCTAGATCCCCATGTTAATATGAATTTAATTTTACCGACTCAACCAACTTTAATTGATATGTTATATATATATATATATATATATATATATATATATATATATATATATATATATATATATATATATATATATTATGTGGTGTTCGCATTTCAAGCTGCAAGATTTACATGTATAACTCCCTCTTGCCGGAAATTAATATATACCACGTGCTACAATGTCCTACTTTTAATTTTGATTGTCCTACCAATCTCAATATTTTAATATAGATAGTTCTCTTTCGAAATCTATGATGGTCCATTAGCAATGTCACATAAAATTTATTATGTGGCAAGGAATTGGGTCAACCAAACTAAATTGAAACCAACGAATTTGTGCCCATAATTATAAGATTTGTATATATATTTCAAAAAGAAGAGAAAGTTTTTATTTAAAAAAAAGCTAAATTTCAAGTAAAGGAGAATAATAAGGAAAACGGAAAGGATAGAAAAAGAAGGAAAAGAAAATTAAGAAAAGGGGTCAGACCGCCAAATTGAACTAAGGAATAGGGAAGTAACGAAAGTAAAACACAGTTCAGCTGGATTGCATTGACACTCAAATTGCATCGTTCAAATTGTACCACAAATCTCAAATAATATGAAGTCGGAATGAGAAATTATTACAATGGAATTTAATCGGAATGAAGTCGCAAATATTTTAATCGGAAAGAGAAGAAGAGAAGTCGCATTAAGCTAAGATAATATGAAGTTATTACAATGGAATTTGAAGGTTGCAAGTTGCAACATGACAAAAGTCTGGTAGCTTCAATTGTATTCTTTATTGTCATCATCATTCAATTCGGCTAATCATATGTACTGTTAAGTTCTTCAATTACTTCATTATCAATAACTGATMTGTTTGAAATTGTTTGGTTTCCACTTCATTATCATATAAAAGAAGGTTTTGTGTGCATCGTCTTCAAATTGTTGTTGTTCCCGTTCAACAAGGTACCTRATCCGTCTTAATTTTGATTTCAATTTGATCAAGCTACATGTTAGGAAACTATTGATATTGCATTGTGTTTATAAATTGTATGTATTTGCATGTTGATTATTATATTTTTTGAATGAAATGTTTTGGGAATTGTAGTCTTACCAACTTTAAGTTGAAGTAGGTGATAATTAAACAAGTAACCATTTTAACAGACAAGTGAGGTAAACACTGATAACAGTACAACTATTGCCACACCAGAAAAGGATAAACAAGAACCAAGAAACAAGGAAAGAAGCGCAAGCTCAATGTAAGAAACATATGCTAAGTAGATAGTATAATAAACAAAACTATAGAAAATACCACCAAATWGAAAATCCAATTCTAACATACAKAAGCTTGAAATGCAGGGACGAAGATGATGAGGAAAGCCCAAGTGGGGAAAAAAATACATAATAACGAAGCACAACAACCAAGATTAAATGATGAGATTCCATATTTTCCAGCTTATCATTTACCGTTCACTTCTTTTCCCAACTAAAATATGCAACACCCATTTGGGTGGGACTCAATTGCTAAAAAAAATAAAAATATTATATCTCTAGCCTTGCTTCTATTACATTTGATTGCAAAATAACAGAGAATATAAATGCATTTGGTGTAATATCGAATGCACTTCAACCTTCTTTTTAAATGAATAATARTAATTTTCATGTGCATTTAGAAGAAGTTGAGCAATTTTAGATTTTACATTYATTCATTAATTTATGTTCTTTAACGGTGTTTTGTTAAATGTGTCTACTTACAAACACCGATCACAGGGATCACAAACACCGATCTAATGAAACTTATTACGTAAACAACTTCAGATAATTGAACTCCACATTGGACTATTTCGCTTAGCATACTCTCTAATTAACGGTGGGTTCTAATTAAGCTCAAATTTACTATACACAATTATGCAATCACAATTCGTAAATATACATACAGATACACAAGTACAAGACCACAAAAAATACATGAGTAAACAACCAATACATCAGTCCCTGTGGCGTAACCACGCGTTGTGTGGCACTCCTTTTAATATATTTTTATAGATACTATGAATCACGAAAACCTTTGGCATCAGACATACTTTTCAACGTTTCAAAAACTTGCAAACTAAAAATTAAAAACTTCTATGAAACTTTGTTTCCATCTCCACTATTTTCGTGGGACCAAACAATTATGAAGTATTTGTTTTCGTTTCTCTCTTTAATTTTAATTTTAGAGCAAATGAAATCAATAGTTTTCTAGTTAATTTATTATTGTAGTATTTAGACGTATCAAGTTGTCAACTATGCAAATTTAAGTACGGAGTAAGCAACATTGCAAATGMAGGAAGAAAAAACATACTCTGTTGAAGAGCATGAATCCAAGGTCAATGTCAATGCCATCAACGTCAACAGTTTTGGGATGGCCGCCCAAATGATCCTGCTTCTCGTACAATGTCACACATACGCCTGCCTTTGCAAGCTCATAAGCCGCTCCCAATCCGCTTATTCCTCCTCCTATCACTGCAACTCGTTCCATCTTTTCTCTCTCAAATATATTATTATATTGCTTCTCAATTTAATATTTTATTACTCGATCTCCCTTCCTGCTTAATTTATTTCACAAATTCAACATCATAAAAAATTTAATAATAATATTATCTCATATCTTTAATCATGAAAAATATAGAGTACATGAATAACATATCTACTCCCTCTTTCCCTTTATTTCACTAATTCACGCTATAAGGAAAATCGACACTATTAATTAGTAGTTAGAATTTCTTAAATTATCGTAGATATATAAAAATAAATATAGTCAAGTGTGTTCTTGTTGGAATCGTATTAACAATTAGATTATGAAAATCCAAGTTTTATAATTTTTACTATTGTAAAATTCAAGATAATTTGACTTGTAAATTGTGCATTGACAAACGAATAAAGTAGAAGTGACATGAATTTAATGAAACCTATGGAGTAGCTAGAATAATCGATTGCATTACTCGTGCTTTAAAATTAAAGTGTATTTATCAACATCACCATGGAAAAAACAAATACTATACGGAGTATGTAATTAAGTGTCAAGCATTGTGCATAAACTAATATGTACTCATATTGACCTCCACTTGATCAATATGTGCATGTAATACAAAATATACATGAATATATAATTTATATAGTACGTACTCCGTTTAATTCTTAATAGTTGATTGCTAGTCTTAATCAGGGGTAATGCCCGTGTGACCCGTATTATATAATAGAATGTACGAGTAATAGTGGAGCACAATTTCTTACTCTACTAAAAAATGAAAAATAATAAACAAATTGTAAATTCTTAGATAAATTTTTTTAAGTTGATTGTGGGTAAATGTCCCTTTCTGTTTCAATTTTTCAAATAATATTATGTTATAAAAAAAGATAATCTGTACGCTTTTGCCAAAATTTTGCTTAATGTGTTTAATTATATGGATTGATATTGTAATTTTATAAATCTATGCTAATATTATAAAGCAAACACCCAAATTTAGTCGAATAATTTTTGTGATGATCGTTTGCCCCCAAGGATAAAAAAATAAAATAACTAAATATAAAAAGAGTAAATAAAAAGAATATATCTTATCCGAAAAAATTAAAAACAATAAATAATTAAATAACTAAATATAAAAACAATAAAATAAAAACTGAAATATCTAACAACTTAATAACATCACTAAATATAAAAAATTGTAAATAAAAATAATACTTTGTATATCTTATCCAAAAAATTTTAAAACAATAAATTAAATAACTAATTATAAAAACGGTAAAATAAAAATAGAAATATCTAACAATTTAATAAGATTTAGATCTAAAAACAACACTAAAAAGAATATATCTTATCCTTATTTTTGGAAATATGTAGTAACAGCTTAGTAACATCTAGATCTAAAAATAATACTGCCTCTTTTCCATAAAGATCCTGCCAGTTACTATTCATACGCTTCTCAATTCATGTTTTGTATTGTTTATAACTTTAATTACACATTTGAGAAAATTATAACAATTGAATATTAATAATCTATTCATATACGAATCAAACAAGACCCCACATAACTATATTTATAACTATACATTGATAATTATTTACTACGGAGTAGATTCTCTTCGTTCACTTGTGAATAGTGAAATAAACGGGTGTGGCATGAACTTCATGGAACGGAGGGAGTATATTTTATCCAATTTTTTTAAAAAATTAAATAATTAAATAATTAAATATTAAAACAGTAAAATAAAACACAAAATATCTAACAAGTTAATAGCTTTTGGATCTAAAACTCCATCTCACAACTCTTGATACGGAGTATATAATTGAATGGTTTATGAATTTGTACATATTTTTATTACATTTTAAATTGTCTTAAAACACTATGCACGCATACGCGTGTATTTCTTACCTTGTAATTATAAATTGATTTGTAGAATTTTCTAGAATTTAGTATAATCTTTGTTAGATATTGATTGTTAAATTCTTAAGTTAGAATATTAAAATGTTCTAAATATTAGATTTAGTATGTCTATACTAATATTTAAAAGCAATCCCCTAAACTTTAAGCATGCCATATAATACTCTTCTTTTTCGATATAGTCGCTACATGTCATCATTAGAATAAATTCTCTTCATCAATGTATTTAAAAAAAAAAATAGATTGTGTTAAATTCAAAACTTTTCAATCCCTATAATTTATCCTTTTTTCCATCTATCATTTTTCCTTTTCTCTTCCCCACCATGATATTCTTGATTAAAATTCAATTGTTTAATTTTTAAAATTACCCTTATTCTATTCCGTTCTCTTTTACTCTAGCTTTTCCTCTTATTTTATCTTAATTTTAATTTTTAAATTTATATTTTCTCATGTTTTCTTTTCTCCTAAAAGTGGACACACTATATATTTTTTATTTGATTTATTCATTATTTATTACTCGGTATTTTATAATGATCTAACAAGGACTAAAGTAGTATATTTTTTTCCCTAAGAAATGTATATATTATTAGAATAACTTGAAAATAAGATAAATTATTTGATCTTAATCATATTCTTCTAACATCATTACAAAGAATTAAATCATATAATTTCTCGACTCCACGAAGTGCTCAACATTTTAAGTTTCACATTTGCGAATGTCCATTTTGTGTTTTTAATATCTATGCTTAAATTAATCAAAAACTTATAATAATTGAATATTAATTATGTATTCAATAAAATGAATTAGACAAGACCCTACATTAATATATTTTTTCTTATATAGTGAAAGTTATTTAAAAAATTCTTCGATCTTCATTTGTCAATTGGGATAAAACTCTAATGTCTAGAATTTTGTGATACACAAGAGGTATAAAACAAAGCCTATGCATCATGCACGGGACAAAAAACTAGTTATTAGTAATTTACAAAAGAACATTTAAGAAAAAGTTTGGAGTAGAAACTTTTAACCAGGAGGTGACATGTGTCCCTCCTTGATTTTTGTTTTAGTAATATGTAATAGATAGATGTAATAGATAATCGTACATCTTCAATATTTATATACAAAATATTGAGTCCTTGACCATATTATCAACAATTCATCATAATAATGGAGTACAAAATATATGTTATTGATTAATAATTTAATATATTGTTGCATTTCATTCTTATGATGTACGGATTATATATTTTCAATAATGCATTAGGTAGGAGAAGTATTGTTTTGTTGGAGCCGGCTTAAAATTCGTCTTTTAAGCAATGGTGCATTACTAGGCTACCAAAATTGATGACTACATTGCCTTGCCAAAATCCAACTTCATATTAATCTAGCAAACAAGTTTAATTTGTGTAATCTAACAAACGAGTTTCTTGACTATTTGACCAAATGAAAAAGAAATCAAAATCAAAATCAAAATCAAAAGCACATAAATAAGCCGCCACTACTAGCTAGATGTTTTAACGAGCAATGAAAGATACTATGTCCTACGTACACAAGAAATAAAATGGGAACGCGCGCGCGAGAGAGAGAATACCTTTGAAGACGAGTATGCAGGTAATGCAGTTATGTATGACCTGCTTGCTTTAATGTTCAAGAGAAGAATGGATCACGCATGTCCTATTTATAGGCATACACTATACGGAGTATTAAACAAATATTCAATTTAAAAATTTATATTAAACAAATATTCAATTAATGGACATTCACATAATATTATCTCTATTATATAAGCCAAGAGAGTAATGGTGTCCCCTATTAAAAGACATAAACACCCTTAATGATGTAAAAGACTTAATTGTCCTTAAGTAAAAAATATAAATTCTCTTTATTTTTTTGTACTTTCTATACTAAGCAACATAAAAAAGTATATTGACTATCATTTTTCCTATAATAAAAAAAGAAAGTTTAATTAATTAGTTTAAAAAAATTCAAATAAAAAACATTAAATACTTTGACTAATTTATTCTATTGAATAACTTAAACATTGTAAATTATTTTGAAAAAAGTTTAATTAATTAGTATGAAAAAATTAAAAAATAATACATTAATTACATAGACTAAAATTTTCACATGAAAATTTAATCATTGCAAATATTTTGAAATCAATTAAATATTATTAAATATTTTGTATTTTGAATTACTATTTGTATGTCAATGTAATTAATCATTTAATCTCTTTGTCGAAGATTCAATTGAAAAGAAAAATTACATCGAAATTTGTAAAACATATTAACTCATCTCCATTGTTAATTTGAAATTGTACATGAATTTTTAAACTCACATGAAATTAAACTGTACGTGAATTAAACTATACATGAAATAAACTTAATACATGAATTTTTTAAACTCGCCTGAATTAAACTTACATGAAATTAAATGTAAATACATGAATTTTTTCTAATTGAACATTTGTAATATAAATTTTTAAACTTACCGCACGCATCGCGTGCTTAGAGTGCTAGTTATCTTAATATGAAAACTACTATTAAAATAGGTTTTAGATTATGTTATAATAATTGTTATAAATATACAATAATAATCTAGTCATCAACCTAATTGTTATTTTTGCTAATGGATCTATTAACTAGCCACGTATATATAAATTAAAATAAATAATATTATATATGTTTAAAGTATAATATCTTGTACTCCCTCCATTCTTTAATGTTCATGTCACAACGAAATTTGGCACTATTCACAAGTTATGAGAATCTTCTAAATTATTGTTAAGAAAAAATATAGTCAAATGAGATCTTGTTTGATTTGTCTTAATGAATACTTTATTAATATCTAGTTTTTATAATTTTTACTATTATAAAACTTAAGATATTTAACTTATAAATTGTGCGTTGACAAACATGTAAAGGAGAAGTGACACGAACATCATGAAACAGAGGGAGTATATGTTATGTTTAAAGTTAAAGTATAATTTTCCGAAACTTGCATTATAACTTATTGCTATTGTATAGCATGATATTCTTATAATCGTTACTACGGAGAATATTGTTTGTAAGGTATCATTACTGTTTTCATATTAACCCATTATACATATATTAAATTTTATGATTCTAACTTTGAATTGAATAATATCACCAAAATTGATGCCTTAGTAGTACAAGGAGAATCAAAACCCTAATTACGGAGTACAATAATTTCCTGGAATATAATCTTAGATGTCAGATCACAAGGACTTCACTTCACACTATAAGTTTAAGCAGAAGTTATTGTATGAATCGGATGCACAATAAATTTATTGTATATCAAGCATATGACGACCCTTCTAATTTATCTAGTAATTCATTATTCACTTTACATCAATATAATGATAAATAATAAGGGTTACTATATTGATCAAAAGGGTTAGTATATTGACCTAAAGGTTCTTCTAATCCGGTGTACAATAAATTTTTTTTGCACCCGATGCACCTAATACTTTGTGAAGTTTAAGACTATTCAATGTTAAGACTTTCATTATGGCCAACCAAATAGGAAATTCTTGAGCAAATAAAAATTTTCTTTGACAAGAGACTAATCTGCATCTCAATAAGCTCTAGCCACCAAAATCAAGCAAAAGATTTGACAGACATTTGTTTAATAACAGACTTTTCAACAGAATGAACTTTCATATATAAGTCCAACACATTATTGCCCAAAAAAATTGGAACTTTCATACAAATTCATCTTGATCTTATCTCAGACTACTCTCAGTCTTTGTTCTTAGCTAAGATTAGTCAAGCTGATGAACATCATACCACTTGAACCATGATAATTATATCATGCTTACTGTTCTTAATTATTAATTTAAATACCCAGCAAAGATTAACATCTATTTTGAAATCAAAGAATGAAGTGTTTTACAAACAACCCGGCCCATCTGACCATATTTTTTTATTTGAAAAAAAAAAAATTAAACTTTGAATCAATAGTGTTAGCATGCAATCACAATCACTTTTCTTGCTTGTGCTATTACATAAGTAAAATATTAATATAAATAAATTGTGGCGACATTAATTAACAACCCAATAAACAATAAACTGACCAGAAAACTCGAGAAGTGATGGGAGGTTGTGTTGACAATTCTTGCAAGTGAAAACAGGAAGAAGCGCTGAAAGTGATATCTCGGCAATTAGTTACTCTAATACGAGTAGAAAATTATCAAGTTGTCAAACTTTTCTAGCAAAAAAGATTGTGTGAGTCATTTAAGGGTTACTGACTTACTGTGTTAGATAAAGTAATAAAAATTTAAAATATATTAAATTAAAACAAATGTTAATGTTAATTATACATACGTCTCCCTTGTTCATTATAAAGTTTATGCGATTTTAAGAAGTAGAGACTAGACACTTGTTAATTAGCATTATATTTTTGACAATACGAGTTTAATAAAGGATAATATTAAGTATTAGTAAAATTTAGGGTTTTTTGTCACTAACCATCTTTTATAAGGGTGACTTTGTCACAAACCATCTTTTCTAAACGAAATTGTCACAAACCATCTTTTGTGACACAAGTGGTTGTTGACCACCACCTTATGGCCGGACTCCGGCGTTGACCAGCACGTGCTCCTCACGTGATGGATTAATTTTTTTTTTTTTTTTTTTTTTTGTTTTTTCAACACTAACCCCCTTCTAACCCTTCATTTTCTTCATTTCGAACAGTGGGATGCACCTAAGGTATGAGCTCCTGACAGCGCGATTAGATCAGTTTGGAACAGACCATGCTTTTTAAACATGTTCAGCAGCTGGTCGAAGTTGAAGGTAGGTTCCGGCAAGTTTCCTTGGACATCGGATGCTTTTGACCTGAGTCCATCACGGCGTCCAAGCTCTACACTGAATGAAGGGCCGCATGTCTGAAATCATATGGACTTGCTTATCAGTCAAAACAGATTCAACTGCTTGCTTGGCCTTTATAACCGTGTCAAATCCATCTCCCGATAGCGAGAGATCGTCTGGTGAATCCTTCTYTGCATCACCATTAAATATGGGTAAGAAATGAAGAAAATGAAGGGTTAGAAGGGGATTAGTGTTGAAAAAACAAAAAAAAAAAAAAAAAAAAATTTAATCCATCACGTGAGGAGCACGTGCTGGTCAACGCCGGAGTCCGGCCATAAGGTGGTGGTCAACAACCACTTGTGTTACAAAAGATGGTTTGTGACAATTTCGTTTAGAAAAGATGGTTTGTGACAAAGTCATCCTTATAAAAGATGGTTAGTGACAAAAAACCCTAAAATTTATGTTAAATTTTTTCGTTTTTCTTCTATTAATTAAGTTACATTATCCAACTAATTGTTACTCAATTTTTCATGCACAACTAGGTTGTAAAAGTATGAGGGAATAACTAACCCTTCTTACCCTTTGTCAAAAAAAAAAAAAAAAAAACTAGTTAATCTTTATAATTTTGCTACATGGTCCACTCGATTATATGTGTGGGACAATTTAGTCCAAAGTCTATTAGTGCATATCTCACTTAGTCCAAAGTCTATTAGTGCATATCTCACTGCAAAAATGTTTTTGGATCAAATAGAAACATGCATGGATAAATTCATCGGCCCAATAACAATAATATGATCAAAATACTCCCTATGTACAATAGAATAATGACCTAGAATAAGAATAAGGATTTTTTGCCAATAACTACCCATATTTGGGATTTTTTWAAAAAAAAACTACCCACATTTCATTTTATTAAAAAAAAAACTACCCACTTTGGTTTTTCGGCCATTTTCCAGCCAAAAAAAGGGAGGATTCCGACTGTGGGGCCCATTTTTCCCTCCCTATTTTCTCTTATCTAACAAAATTACGAATTTACCCCTACCTAAATAACTAATCTACCCCATTACCCTCACCTCCATTACACTTTGATTCCTTTCTCCATTCCTTCATTTCGTTTCTTTTCTTACTCTCTTGCTCTCTCTCCTCAAATTTGTCATTAACCTTTTTTGATTCCTCCATTTTTTTTTCTTCTCACCTTTACTCATTTCCCATCTTCAATTTCTTCAAATTTGTTAAATCTACGATTATTCTGTTAAAACTATTTCCCATCTTCAATTATACTACATTTGAAAAATCTACCATTATACTCAAATCTTCAAGAACTAATCAATTGATCAATATTATAAGGAAAAACTAATCACGTCTTATTATAAGGATATTTGGGTGTTCGATTTTCTGTTTTGGCGAGCAATTGAGCAAGCGGCATCAAGCGACGGCGGCGCGACGTACAAGCGGCGGTAGCAGCACCTCTTCGCGTAAAATCCGGCAGCAATTCACGGCGGCAACAACCTAGTTCACGGCGGCAGAAAATCGAGTATGGAATCGGAGTAAAATCCGGCAACAATTTGCGATTATGTTCTTATTCTTGTTGATTGAACTGCATTGGGTTGCTTAGCATTGAAGTTGTGCAAAGAAGATGACTAATTTAAGTCCATTTTTCAAATTCAGGTTTTGTTAACTTTTGAATTAATTCAGTTTCAGTAATATAAATTCAAATTTTCCCAATTACTTTTCATATTTTGGATTGATTGTTGTACAAATTTCAAATATGCCAAAAGACTATTTATTGCTACTGAATTGAAGTCAGCTTTACACAATAGCTTCGCTTTGATTTGTAAGATGTAGTTATATATGTAATTTCAATGAAATTCATTGGAAGTAAATGTGTTTTCCAATTTATTTTTCCAGATTTACAATTCTTATTGTTGGGTTATTTTTCTAGATTTACAATTCCAATATTTTTTGGTGTTATTTTTGTTGGAGTTTGTTGTTGATTTTCGTTGATTTTCAATGGTTAAATGGAGGAGATGAGTGAGCAGAGAAGAGACAGGAGAGATATGAGCTGATGAGTGAGTAGAGAAAAGAGTGATAGGGAGTGAGATGAAGAGAGTGATTAGAGGTGAATTTGGGTATTAAAAGGTAGTTTAAATGGGTTAATTAGGGGTATAAAAGTAATTCACATAACAGGGGAGTTTTGGAGGGAAAAGGTGGGACCCACACGACAGAAGTGGTTTTTCATTTGTCGGAAAACCAAAGTGGGTAGGTAATTCTAATGGTTTTGCAAAAAGTGGGTAGTTTTTTTTAATAAAATGAAATGTGGGTAGTTTTATCTAAAAAAGTCCCAAATGTGGGTAGTTATTGGCAAAAAATCCTAAGAATAACAAACATAAGAAGCTAATGATGATGTTAGTAGAATATAAACAAAACTAGTCTTATGCCCGTGCGATGCACGGTTTAGAAATTTTTTTGTTATATTTCTTTTATAAAAATATTAGTTATTATTAAAATATTTTTTCAATTGAAGATTGTAATGCCCGTGCGATGCATGACTTATAAAAATTGAATATTTAGTCTACATTATCACAAAAACAAATATTATGTGTTAGATACTAAAAGCAAATATTAGTATAAAAGATTAATAACATCGTACAATTCGTACATGTCCCGAGYTAGAGCTATGTGTCATAAAAACAATTTATACTCAACATACAGAGTAATTCAATTCAATGAATAATTGTATTTAATATGATTATTATTATTATTATTATTATTATTATGATTATTATTATTATTATTATTATTATTATTATT
The DNA here is from genome assembly GCA_008642245.1 of Bassia scoparia. Classification (NCBI taxonomy): domain Eukaryota; kingdom Viridiplantae; phylum Streptophyta; class Magnoliopsida; order Caryophyllales; family Amaranthaceae; genus Bassia; species Bassia scoparia. The sequence continues at coordinate 541 of SNQN01000228.1, read as the reverse complement.
ATTATTATTATTATTATTATTATTATTATTATTATTATTATTATTATTATTATTATTATTATNTTATTATTATTATTATTATTATTATTATTATTATTTTGGGAAATTTCCTCAGGTAACCTTGAGATTTGGCCTAATAGCTCTTATACACCCGAGGTTTCAGGATAGGATCAGGTAACCCTGAGGTTAGGGTATAATAGCTCACGTAACCTTGCCGTTAGTTTTTCAGTTAAAAAAGAATGACGCCGTTACTTTTCCATCCATGTAACATTTACACAAACTAATTAACATATTTAACACCTAAAACTAACTATAATTAAAAAAACACCTACCACCAATGATACGTGTCGTTTACGTATTAAATTAATTATTTATAAAACCTATCTTAGTCCTTCAAAAATATTAACAAGTAGTAAAAGGGCAAGAAAGGGTCGATCCCACAGGGAGATTATTAACTATAAATACTCAAAATTCAATCTAATGTTAAGTACAAATATACAATATATACAATATTTACGCTATTTACATATTTACGAATATA
>SNQN01000227.1:159553-175530 GCA_008642245.1 Bassia scoparia | reverse complement strand
ATCAGTATTTAATCCCATAATGGGTCGGCTAAACATATACAAACGTGATTATTCCGACGAGTACCGGACCTATTCGCGTGATTTCCTCCTCCTCCTACTGTCGAGAGTCTCATCCGTTGTAAATCCAACAGTTTCAAATCCTTTTAACTCCTCCCACACATTTGGTCTTCCCTACCCTACCTCTGGTTGAAAAATCCTCCCTCTATATTTTGTTGCCCATTTTCCATCCACTAATCTTAAGAATTAGGCGAGTCAATACTTACCAGAGTCTATTTGCTTAAACATCCCATCATGCATGATATCGACAAACAATTAAATCATCATCAAAATACTGAGAGTCCACAGCAATGTACGCTCATCATAAGCTTTCCCTACATCAAGAGCAATAAACCATAACCAACATTACATCCTCATTGCCAATTTGTTGCAATAATTCTCACTTTTCCCCACATAAAGTATCATTATTAAACACTATCAACATGAAACTTCATCCTGTCGGAAAGGATCTACTGCAGATCTCTGCATCTTATCACAACACATTTTCCACAATTCATTAATATGACTTGTGAATTCCTAAATCCTAACACTTATAGAAAATGTCAAATTCACCTACTGTCTCACTACTTTATCAACTATTAATACATAAATATTCATATACAGATTATGCGATTTTTTCTATGTTATTCATATACTTTCACATTACATTATAATTTAACATTTAATGTCATCTAAGACAAGCTGAAATAATGCGGCAGACTCCTCATATAGATGTGTAAATCGCAATATTGAGGCATTGTTATGCGTGCTAATCCGGAGATAGAGAATTCCTGTCCCAGGTGTCAGGTCCTTGATAAACGGCTCCCCAAACTCCAGATGTGGGTTCGAATTCGTGTATTGGTTAACGTTCCTAGGAACAATGAATTTAATAATTAAGACTGCCTAAAAGTCAAGCATCGCAACCAGAAACAAAATACTATACATAATAATGTATGTATTGATAACATATGGTTGTGTTTTCTACCTTACTTTTTAATGCTCCAATAACGGACCTAGTCAATACACATATATCTATACTCTTGTTTGAATCTATCGATCAAATTGCATAGCATGAAACATCCATGAACACCGAATCACCTGCAATGTATAGAGTTATAACACAGGAAATAAAAACACTTACCGACATTACATTATAATATTCTCTCATTGTCACTTATCGATAATAGCTTGTGACAAATGAAGATGACAGGTAACAGAAATTCAAGTAAAAGTAAGTCATAAAATGAAGATTTTATTTCAAAAGGTATCCCAATGGGACATGCGACATCTTCATTCCACACCTGATCAGAGATAGTTAGACATATCCACTATTTTGCACTATTCCCACAAACTAGATAGAAAACGCTGAAAATCTTTTTTCTTGCAGACAGATGTCATACTACCTTCAATATTCTCCTGAAAAGGGTTTGGACAATTGTCACAGAATGATTTATTTTATCAATCCTACGTTACTTACTATTAGCATAAAATATAGGTGATCAACCGCCTATTCAAGAATTCATATGTGAGCTCCTCTGTCATTCTAGCCGATCTGATCTGTTTACAGACACATTTCAAATCACAATTATCTGTCATGGATACCATTTTAATTTCATATCAACTAAATTTTTGTATTTTTGACGCCAACAGCGCGATCAATATCTGTAATGCTTGCTAGAATTATCTCGTGCTACTGAATCCCTTGCGGCAGAATTTATTAACGTCTCTTTTATAGTTCTAAAACAATTTTATGCCTTGGTTTAGGTCTATTCAATAAACTCATTCTCCTATTGTGCATACACCTATATGCCTAGGACACTAAGGTCTTCTATTTCAAATTGCTTTTATGTTAAAGGGTTTTCATCCTAATTATAAGAATCTTGGGTATTTTTTATACCAAAATATCTCGCAACAGTCCCTAACCTATGGCTTTGAGTTACATCCTTATCACCCACTTTTATAAACTAAGGCTGCCTACAGTCATCTGAATAAACAAAATGTTGACCTTTTTTTGCTGCGAAATCACATGATCACAAATAACACCTTCTATAACTTTGCAAGAGAAAAGCTTGCAGGTAAGCCCATAAATCAGTTTTATTCCGAATAAATGTATACATATCTTTCAAATGCTAACGTATATATAGTATCTTTTACGATATAACATCAAAATATCTCTATCGCAAATAAGGTAATTAGTGACATAATCGAGAGAAGAAAGACTCTCGAAATATGTAAAACTAATAATCCTTGAGCATAATTGTCTAACTTTTTAAAAAATACCATATTGCTCTTAAACTTTTTTTTCTTTCCTAAAGAGAAACTTATAAATCGCGTAGGCAAATTATATAAACTTAGAACAAACCACACACAAATATTTCTCTTAATATCATTCGATTATAGCATAGTAGATGCTTTATAACACTAGTTAGTCAAGCTTCTTGTTTTTGTATGCCAAGTTTCTAGCTTAATCCTTGAATACAATCTGCCAGTTATATTAATCTCCTGTAGCTGTATTATTAAAACCCTAGATATTTGTATAATCTTTACCTTCATAAAAGTTTTTTATTCGACACAAAATCATTTAGATGATTCTCTCTTACGTCTTCAATTATTTTCTCATTTCACCAATACAGGCAAAGAGTTAGAAAAAATGTTTTTTATCTTCCATATAATACTATCGTCGTCCCCTAAACAAATAAAAGAGGACTCATCCAGTATCATTTATAAAATAATATAGGTCGTTCAGTCCTCTGAGCTGGACGTTCGGTTCTGCTTATACGTTTTAAAACCATATTTAATGCTAAGAAAGGAGTAACAAAACATGATTGAACATCCAATGGGAATAAGTGAACGCATACTAATTTAAAAAGAACTACGAGTATACATTATAAAATTAATAAGTTTTTTACTTAAAAACATTTCTTAACATTCATCCTATAATTTTATACCCACATCTTTTTTTACAGGCATATATATAAATAAGTTTAGTTACCTGGACCGGGAAAAAGATCTTAGTATAGCTAATAGTTGCGGTTATCTTATAGTCGTGTTAAAGATTTAATATAGTTCCGTGCATCTTCTTCTTCAAAAAATTCGATCTTATTCATATTCTAGAATAATATATTTCCAATCCTCTGAACGAATTATGTTCCATCTACGCTCAAACAATATGACTAACAATGTAGAATTAATTGGTTCCAACCATCTTTTCCTGGAAACTCTCCTTGCAAATACAAAAGACCTCTATCTTACATAGCAGTGCTCTTTTCTTACAATAGTAAGCTACTTACATATACATCTTTATCTATTTATAAACCTTACAATTCCTACCAAGCATTTCATTAGTATCAACTGTCTAGTTTTCAACATTGATTCTCATAGTATTGAATCAGTGTTGATATTGCACTTATTATTCTGCAATTATAAGAACCCAATTACCCACTTCATCGAACTATCATTATCGATTGGTTTAAAAAAAATAATTATAAGTTATTTGACTATCGTTATCAAAAGCGCTCTGGTCTACGATGTCAACTGGGTTAAAAACAAGATTAAAAGTCAGTTGGACTTCAGTAAAGCATAAGCATTAAGCTAAGACTAAAGAGTAAAGAGCAGCCTCTTATACATTAACATATTTGCTTAAAAGGCATATATCTGAATAAGTGCATCCAAAGAGAACAAACAATGGTATTTCTGGGTATTATAAAAAATTAAATAATTCAAATTATATGGGTACTGCCACTCTTCATTTCACCTCATACCGTCAGATACTGGATAAGATGGTCGTCAATATCACTAAACAAATAGATGGTCATAATTATAAGCTTTTGACTCAATAAGTGAAACAACCTCGAAAACTGTAAATATCATAAAATCAGTTAATGACTTCAAAAAATATCCCATATTGGTTTTTCTTTTGCTATGGCGATGGTATATAAACTTCTCTTCAAAACCTAATGGCCAGGACGAAGCTTTTGTTTCCGGCTTATTAGCTCCGTTTACAGCACATTCCAAAGAAAATCCTTACTATATCAAAATGTATAGTATCCTATTAGAATACACATAACTGCTCACCCACGTAGACAGCAATTACTATGATAAGTTTGCACACAAATACTATAATCACTATTTTTCATTATGTGTGAATACAATATATCTATTACTTGTGCAGTGCTTGTAAATAACTTACAAAACAGCAAGTCTACAAAATAGGCATACTTAATGTATTAATGAACTCATTGACAAATGAATATCAATTCTTCTTCGCATATTCAATACACTTGTTTCATATGACAACACAATCACCATCCTCACCAGCACAGTTTTTACTTATCGATATTGAAAAACGGTTTGCGATGTTCGTCATATCACTGAATCAAAGCACCATAAGAGGGTTATAAGTATCACTGAAGCTACAATCAAACACACCTTGCGACCAATTTGATATATCGCTATTCACAATTCTTTCTTTCTCAACTTCTGCAATTTTTCTTTGATTAAAAACTATCACTCCCCATTGAGAACATTGCCCGCAAACCAATGCAAAAATTATCAATGAGGTATAAACCAATACCTTGAGGCACCAAGTTCCCTCATCCGAATCTTCGGCGCTCCTCCTGCTAAAAGCAGTTACATTCCAATCACCACAAAAACCTTTTCTTCGATTTTTCCGTTTTGAGGTCTGTGCAGCCTTGACAGGCTCTCTGGGGTAACCAACTCTTTGGAACTCTTGAAGCAGCCAATTCCATCTGAAGCATTGAAACTGACTTATCTAATACCTAGCATTCTCCCAATTTTTAAATCAATCCAAAATTGTATTTCCATTCAAAAACTAATTGAAACAACTCATTCATTATCAATTAATTGGCACTCACTTGATTGCTTCTTTGGTTTTTTGCACTTGTTCCATTACATCACTATCATCACTAGTTTCTGTCATCAATTGCCATACTCTCTATTTTTAACAAAAGTGCATTTTCCCCATCCTTCCAGTAAAATTAATTTCAAAAGATTGTGACAAAAGTTGAAATTAAATCTGAAAACAAATATATAAATTTGACAATAAGGTTAACGTTAAATACCTTTTCGTCCCACAATCTTCACAAATCACTTTAAGCTCTCTTCTGTTGATGGCTTGAAATCAGCTTACTCCCAGATTCTCGGTGCTCCCACAACCTTCCAGCAAAATTCAAATCAAAATCGCATCTTAACAAGTAAACAACTTTCAATTCAAACACAATCACGCAAAAGCTAATAATTTTCACAAGATTCAAATAATCGTGACAAAAATAGAAACAACAACAAAAAAGAGTATGTATCAGAAGCAAATCCTTTTAGTGAAGAGCTTAATTTCATGTTAGAAAAAAACGCAAAAGTGTCCCAATTTTGAACCAGAGCTCGATCTTCAATCATTCGAAAAACATAATCAAAATTCAAAAGATTTAAAATTTGGAGTGCAAAAGTGCTAACTTTATGAAGAATATGAGCAACTAGTAAACAAATAAATGAGTATTACGTCCACTTAGGCAAGAAAAGTTGACAAACCGTCAATGGATATGGAGAAAGGAATTAAATTAAGCAAGAATTTCTGGAAAAGTAGCAGCAGCTCATCAAATTAGACACGCCTAAATTATCTACTGCTCTTTGTCTGTTGGTCAATCTTTCTGACTCCGAAGACTTTTTTTTCTCTCTCCTTCTTCTTCTTCTTCATCATCACCATGGACCTCTGTTTTGGGCCAAAAATTGGGCCAGTGACCCTTTCTTGTTGGGCACATGTCCAAATTTATGTTTGAATTTATGTTGCTTCTCTACTTTGGAAACACTAATTAGGATTAAGGGTTAATAGGATTAGTCCACAGTTAATCAGAGTGTGTGATAGTGAATGGAGTTGATATTAAATAGACACTGGTCGAATGTTGTAGAGATCAAAAAATGTCAAATTTGATGCGTAAAATACCGAAATACTCATGATCGCCAAGAGTGATTGATGACCTTAAGGGTTACGACCTCTTTTCATAATGAGTTTGATTGATTAACAGACATTACAACCATAAGTTTCTAATATGTGTCTCTCCAATTTCTTACAAATAACAATTATGTGTTGTCTGTTCAAATTCTACACTTTTTTTGACAAAAAAATTATATATATATCCCACTAGCATAGACATCTGTTTTCTTTCTTTCTCTCTAAAATAGTATGAGTTCGCCATGTAAAAAGTTAGAGAGTAAAATGTTTAGTTAGAAATCACCTCAATGTCCTAAAGTATGAATGAACACAAAACTTCCATAATAATCTTCATGCTATCACAACATATTATGTCCATGCACATATTCAATTGTTAATGTTTACATGTACAAGAATATATGACCTATGACTATAACATAGAAAACCAAAATGTTTTAAGAGTAATACTTGACCTCACTACTCCACTATCATTGAAATATAACTATAAACCGTAGTTATATTAGCAACGATCAATGTATACATATTTACGATATCATCAATCTACCATTAGTACTCATTCTATTATACTGCTAAAAAGGTTCTCTATCATTATATCTATCTATTATTATTTGTCTTTCGTATACTTGTTCTCTTTTTTGCTTTAATTCTAATTAATTTTTATAGTGATTTTTTAAACATATATCTATATCCAGTTACTCTTTTCCTCTCCTTCAATATCTTTTCTTGAACTCACTAAATATGTCACCTCTTGCTTTTATCTCTTCTCCCTTCCGCTTGACCCTTGTTATAGTCAATTTTATCGTTCTCCTCACATACCACCTCGTGTCCTCTGTTCCTTTTTTTTCTCAGCCAATCTTGCCACAACCTATTCTCCATATTTTCCTCATACTTCTACCCCGTTTCTATATCACTCTTCAAGACTGTCTCTAACGTTTGCCTTTTTTCCCTCAAAACTGTAAATTTGATCCTGTCAACATTTGCCATAACCAATCGCACACTCTCTCCGACACATGATCCCTCAAATGATTCCATCCACAATGATTAAGAATCCTAACATCTCCATCCACTGAAGTCTAAACGACTGGGGCTCAACCTTTATTACAAAGACCCTTTGTCTATTACTTTCTTTCAAACCATATGCAACACCAATCCTCGTTAATTTCATACCTTTCTTCTCCGTCATCACAACTATTTTTTTCCTTAATTTCCTTGTTTATAAACTGTATGGTAGAGAATTCCTCAATATAATGATTGAAGACACCCAGTCGCAAAACAAAACATAGTGCCAATTTCTATCGATTTGTACTACTTTTATAGTAACGAGTGATTGTGAGTTACTTATACTTTACCGTTTGCGAGCATATCGGCAGCACAGTTAGATTCTCTGTAGCAGTGATGTATTGTGACCTTCAAAAATAAGGTTTTACTTTCGACAACAAAAATAATTTTTAGAGTTATTTACTCTCTCCGTTTTCAATTAGTTGTTCCACACCAATAAGGCAAAGAGTTTAAGGAAAAAACTTGTATGTTTTATTTTCCAATAATACTCATGTGGTCCCCTAAAAAAATAATGAAGAGACTCATGTGATCATTAAAATAAAAGGGCGTAGTGGTAACTTTAATACCCAATTAATGCTAAAAAAGTGAGTAACAAAACATTGAATTAGAAACATCTAATAGGGAAAGTGAAGCAACTAATTAAAAAAACGACGGGAGTATAAATTAATAAATATATAAAGTTTATTTTACTAATAAACACATTTCTTAACATTCATTAAATGTTTTAACACATTTTTTAAGCAATAATTAAATTAAGTGTACTTGGGAGGGAAAAATTTGAGAGGTGGGGTTTACTTTAGTAGTGGTTAATAGATAGATAGATGTTGCATCTCTTCCTTTCAAAAAGTCAATCTTTATCTATTCTAGGAAGAATTATATTCCACCCTTTGAAAATTTATTTTCCACGCTCAACAAAACTAACAAAGAAAATTGGGAATGCCACTTTTCCTGGAAACTCTCCTTGTCAAACAAACACTCTCTAGTCTCTACAGAGCTACTTTGCACTTACAATAAGGAAGCATACATCTGTGATCTTTTAAAACCTTGCAATCCTATCGAAGCTTCACTAGAGGTACTAGGTAATAAACAGATGGTATAGTATTGATCAGTGGTGATATTGCACTTCTGATGCTGCAATTATAAGAACCCAATTACCCACTTCATCGAACTATCATTATCGATTGGGTTAAAAAAACAAGATTAAAAGTTATTTGGACTATCATTATCAAAAGCTCTCTGGTCTACGATGTCAACTGGGTTAAAAAACAAGATTAAAAGTTCAGTTGGACTTCACTAAAGCATAAGCATAAGGCTAAAGACTAAAGAGTAAAGAGCAGCTTTTAATAACATTAATATGCTTAAAGAGGCATATATCTGAATAAGTGCATCCAAAGAAGAACAAAGCAATGGTATTGTCTGGGATTTAAAAAAAAAAAAATTAATGGTACTGCCACTCTTCATTTCACCTCATACCTATGTCAGATACTTGGATAAGATGGTCAGATACACTGAACCAAAATAAGATGGTCATAYTTTAAGCTTTTGACTCAAATAGTGAAACAAGGCCTCGAAATACTGTAATATCATAAATTCAGTTAATGACTTCAAAAAATATCCCCATAGTTGGTTTTTTCTTTCATTGGCTTAGTGGATTATAAACTTTCAAACAATGGCCAGGACGAAGCTTTTGWTCGGCCTTGTGTACAGCACATCCAAAAGAATCCTAAAACCAAATGTTGGGTGGATCTTATAGAAACYCTAATGGCTCAGGTAGTCAGGCAATAGCATGAAGGCCTGTTTGCACYCAAATGACTATTAATTCACTATGTTTTCATATGTGTGAATACAAATATCTATTGACTTGTGCAGTGCWTGTAAAATAACTTACAAAACTATGCAAGTCTACAAAAGTAGGCATACTTAATGTATAATGAAGCTCATATTGACAAATGAGATATCAATTCTTCTTCYCATATTCAAATACAGGTTTTGCAATGAAACAACAATCACCACTCACCAGCACAGTTTTTACTTATCGATTATTGAAAACGGTTTGCGAGTTCGTCATATCACATGAATCAAGCACCATAAGAAGGGGTTAGTAAGTATCATGAAGCTACAATCAACACACCTGTGACCAATTGTGAATCGTATCACAATTCCCTTCTCTTTCTCCAACTTTCGCAATTTTTCTCCTGAAAAGAACGACAGCCCCATTGAGKACATTGCCCGCAAACCCAATGCAAAAATATCAATGAGGTAAACCCAATACCTTGAGGCATCCAAGTCTCCCTCACCGAATCTCGGCGCCTCCTGCTGCTAAAAGCAGTGTTAATTCCAATCACCACAAAAACCTTTTTCTTCGATTTTCCGTTTTGAGTTGTGGCAGCCTTGACAGGCTCTCTGGAGCGTCTATGTGACACACAAACTCTTTGCGAACTCTTGAAGCAGCCAATTCCATCTGAAGCATTTGAAATTGACTTATCTAATGACCTAAGCATCTCCCCAATTTTTAAATCAATCCAAAATTGTTAGATTTCCATCCAAAAACTAATTGAAACAACTCATTCATTTCAATTAATTGGCACTCACATTGATTGCTTTTTGGTTTTTTTGCACTGTTGTCTCATTACATCACTATCATCACTACTAGGTTTCTGCATCAATTGCAGAAACTCTTTTTAACAAAAGTGCATTTTCCCCACCGATTTCCCAGTAATAATTAACTTTCAAAAGATGTGACAAAAGTGAATTAAATCTGAAACAAATATATAAATTTTGACATAAGGTTAACGTTAAATACCTTTTCGTCCACAATTCTTCACAAATCACTTTAAGCTCTTCATTCTGTTGATGGCTTGAAATCAGCTATACTCCCAGATTCTTGGTGGCTCACCACACCTTCCAGCAAAATTCAAATCAAAATCGCATCTTTAACAAGTAACAACTTATTCAAAAACTACATCACGCACAAAGCTAATAATTTTCACAAGATCAAATAATGAAAAAATAGAAGAAACAACAACAAAAAAGAGTAGTGAACATCGAAGCAAACCTGTTAGTGAGAGCATTCCAATGAAGAAGAAAGAGACGCAAAAAAGCGTGGAACCCATTTGGTGGAAATTTTTACCAGAGCTCTCGATTCTTCTCATCATTTCGAAGAAACAATAATCAAAGATTCAAAAGATTGAAAATTTGGAGTGCAAATGAGCTAACTTTATGATAGTAAATGGAGCAATAGTAAAAATAAATGAGATTTACGTCAAACTTAGGCAAGAAAAGTTGACAAGCCTTCAATGAGTTTATGGAAGAAAGGAATTAATTAAGCAGAGAATTTCTGGGAAAAGTAGCAGAGCTCATCAAATTAGACACGCCTAAATTACTACTGCTCCTTTGCTGTTGGTCAATCTTTCTGCTCCGAAGACTTTGTTTTTTCTCTCTCCTCTTCTTCTTCTTCATCATCACATGGACCTCTGTTTTGGGCCAAAAATTGGCAGTGACCCTTTTCTTGTTGGGCACATGGTCACCAATTTATGTTGTTGGGAATTTGTGATGTTGCCCTTTCTACTTTGGAAATCACTAATTAGGGATTAAGGTTAATAGTGATTAGTCCACAGTTAATCAATGGGTGTTTGATGAGTGGGAATGAGAGTTTGATTATTAGAAGATAGGGTCGAATGTTGTTATGAGATTCATAATATGTAAATTTGATGCGTAGAAATTATACCGAAATACTCTATGACGCGAAGGAGTGATTGAGTGACCTTAAGGGTTGACACGACCCTTTTCATATTGAGTTTGATTGATTAACGAGACATTACAACACTAAGTTTTATATATGTGTCTCTCCAATTTCTTACAAAAATATACAATATGTTTATGTTGTGTGTCAAATTATTTGCTACACTTTTTTTGACAAAAAAATTATTATATATCTTCCACTAGCATAGACTATCTGTTTTCTTTCTTTTCTCTCTAAAATATGTATGAGTTCGCGCATGTAAAAGTGTAGAGAGTAAATATGTATAGTTAAAATCACCTCAAGTCCTTAAAGTATGAATGAGACACAACTTTTCATAATATTCTTCACTGCATAACAACAATTATGTTGTCATGCACATACAATTGGTTAATGTTACATGTACAAGATATGATATGACAATGAACATAGAAAACAAAATGTTTTTAAGAGGTAATAGGTTCCCTTAAATGTGAAGAAAAAAATATATAGCGACTATATGATGCATACATATTGCGATCATCAAATTCTAACCATAGTACCATCTATTGTAAAAGGTTTCCTTGCTTAACTGTCTCAATCTATTATTGTCTTTCGTATTCTATCTTGTTTGTTGTTTAATCTAATTAGTTTAATAGTGATTTAACATATCATAATTATACGAGCGAGCTCCTTTTCAATTAGCATTATGTGTGCTAACTGCTAACATTGACAACCACTTCCCTTTCATTTCTATTGCGCCCTTCATCCTCCTTCATTACGCTTGTTATAGCCGGATTATTTTATCTTCTCCTCATAACCACCTCCGTCTCGTCGGTCATCGCCATGACTTTCCACACATATTCCCAACTTCCACCGATCTTCTAAGATGTTGTGTCACAAGCTTTTCGTTGTAGAATTGATCGCGAACATTGGGCCATGTAACCAATGCACCCACCGACAGATCCCTTAGAATCGAGTTCCAAATCCACAATGAGTTAAGATCCTCCAACAGCTCGATGGCTGAGTAATACGCTTGTGGGCCCAACCTTTTATTACAAGACCCTTTTGTCTATTACTTTCTCTTCAACCAATCAGGAACCACCAATCCTCGTCAATTTCATTCACCTTGTCTTCTCGTCATCACTTAGAACTTTTATAACTTTTCCTAAGACCCATATAAAAAAAAACCCGAATCCAAAACAGCAATTGCCAATTCTTCGATTTGAGCTCTTGTAAAACGTTAACTTGCCATAACTATGTAAGGACTGACCGAAGGCTTCGAATCGAGCAATGCAAGCAACGACACATTATTTTGTTCCTTAAGACTAGCCTTGTTGAACAAGAACAAGGTCCCAACATGCCAGAGACTTGATTCCCATTACGTTTTCGATATAATCAGCATAACAACCCTCTAATTCATAAAACTATTCCTTCAACACCCCAAAACTATTTCTTCTGCCTTTCTTATCTTCTTCAAACAACGTCATGAATTTCGTCTTCCCTCTACAATGTCCTGGAGTTGTGAACTTGTGAGAGTGATCGAGTCGGGCAAGCTCGGACGACGAACCTCTTGTCGGTCCGATCCAACTCGTCGTCAGGGGGCGGTACCTCTCCAGGTTATAGACAGACACAATTTGAAGAAACACTCCACACTGAATGCCAACCGGATTCCAAGTCGGTTGGCGACTTCAACCGTCCAAGGGTAGAGGTAATCGGACACAATGCAGTCCGGTTTGATTGGGTGAGAAGAGTTTCTAGTTGTGGTTGGATCATTTCGATGGCTCGAATTAATTTGAAGTAGTCTCCCTAGTGGAGATTATACACAAGGTTTTCGCATCTTCGGGAAGCCCTACTCTTCAGAGGCACGATTTAAGGTAAAAAATGTGGATGATTTATCACCTCTACAGTAGTCATCATCATCATCTCGGAATTTCCATTCATGGATCGTTTTCGAGGCGTCTGCGCGTTCGCCACGGGGTGGTGATTATAGGTGGCTTTGATGTTGCCCTTAGAGGTAAACACTTTTGCTATTTAGCTGGGGGGTTTTTCTAAGGCCATGGGGCCAATTTTTTTTTTTTTTTTTTTTTTTTTTTTCCTTTTTCCAATATCCTGGGGGGGCCCAAACCTGGGTGACCATGTTAGGGTAAAAAACAATATGAAGTTTTTCATCTTCCGTGTATGTCATTTTCTTTTGTAAACCAAAATGAAAGAAACAAAGAAAGAAATTAAAGAATAAAGGGTTATATTAATTATTGTTGTTGTTATGCATGAAGTTATATTAGGGCTTGGTAATTAGTTAGCAAATGTATGTCACTTTACAATCTTGAGGCAATGCACTTTTGTAGTTCTTACTAATTGATGGTTTTTCTAATGGCCTAACAAGTGGTAAAACATTAACTAAGTTGTGTTTTATGTGTTGAAATCATTGGTTGTTTCAAATCTTGTATTACCTTTTTTGGCAACCATTCATTTTAGATTATTATAAGTTGGATATTCTCCTTAGGACATTTTTTTTTTTTTTTTTTGAAGTTGCATATTGGTTAAAAACTTATACTCTTATTATTTATTTCGATATTGCTACATTTACTTGTTGGGTAATCTTTTTGTTATCAATAGATACATTAAAATATTGTTGAACAACTGAGTTGGATCTCACTATCAACATCAACCACGATACTTAATTAGTAGTGGGTAGTGTACAAGATGATGAGTAGACTAGTGGCGTGTTCGACGTAGCTTTTTTAGGTAGCGTTTAGCATTCTGACTAGATTAAAAAAGTTATTTGGTTAATTTTATTACTGCTCGGCAAGGCAGCGTTTTGAGTAATAGTTAGCGTTGAATGCTATTTTACCCCTACTTTTTTCCAAACGTTGGTAATTAAGAGTAACATGTTAGCTTTTAGCGTTTAAGCAAGATTAAAAAAGTTAATTGTTATGTAATTAATTTTCTTCTATTATAAATACAACTGCCGGTATTACCGAGCATTCTTGTTGACAATTTTGGTTTCGAGCGCCACTTCAATCGCCACTTGCTAACTTATCAACTACCCGCTATTTCTACCGCTAAAAGTTATTTTCACTGTCATCATTGTCAAACACTACACGCCCTAAATTTTATCCGTTTATTTATTTATTTAAATTTATTTCTCCATAAAAGGTGGACAATTACTTAAAAAAAATTAAGGGGATATATATCGACCATCTAAGATTCTAAGAGCAACTAAGCAAACACCTAATTTAAAGGCTAATGCTATGCAACACATAGGGAGTGGGTTATGCTAACATTTGACATTAACTATGCATTGATAATTGTTTTTGAAAGGATATGCATTGATAATTTGAAACCAATTTAATTACACTTATTTTATGTGGGTTATGACTTATGACTATATTTAAGCATAAAAAAATACGTGTGACAAAATCACATATGATGATCTCACGTCTCTCTTTCTTTCTCTCTAAAATATTTTCTCTAAAATTCTAACTTTTCTCCAACTCGGGGTTACCATCATCTCTTTGATAATGGTAAGCCCCAAATTTTCTTCTTATTGTTTTTTTTGCCTGTTTGTTTATGAATAAAGCTCCTTACTATCTTCTTGAGAGTTTTATCCTCAATTACTTGTTTTTTTTTATCTGTTTATGTGAGTTTTATCCCAAATTATTGGGTTTTTCTATCTGTTTATCAGAGTTTTATCCCCAATTTTTGAGTTTATTATTATCTCCTTTTGTGAGAGTTTGGAGAGTAGTTTTCTTGTCTTTCCTTCAGGTAGATCGAATTATCTAGGGTTTTGTTTTTATCATTTGTTGGAGAATGATATGGAGATTTAGGTTTTAGTTTCGGATGAAGATTTTTATTAAAGCTATTTTAAATCGAATGTGTACCTTAGGTGTTTTATATTTTTGTTGAATTTTTTTTTGCATTGATTGTAACCGTCTCTTGACTATTTCTTATTAATGAAATCCCTAATCATCTTGGAAAAAAATCACATATGATGACTAGAACAACCAAAAGAAGGAGGTCTAATTTTTGACGGGGTATTTAGTAATCCAGGAGTTTAAATGGTCACCATTCTTAAACATTTGAAATAATATGGAAAAATAATTGCTATTTTTAATTACTATAATAACCTGAATTTAATATTGATAATTTTATTGATAATGGATTTTATTAAAACAATAATAAAACACCTTTTGTTGTTAATTTTTTGCAAACAAACACCTTTTAGAGTAACTTTTTTGCCGCTCAATCAAAAAATGAAATATTATGTTAATATAAATAGAATACGGACTATTTCATTTGAAAAGGAAATATTCATCGATCCAAGAATGGAAAATTTCGTTAGAAAAATGAATCATAATCTTTTAAATTTTTTTTAATGAATTTGCTCTTAAAAAGTGTTTATTGCAAAAATTTAGCAAACATTATATTAAAAAAAAAATAGACGCAAGTGTTTTCTTAAAAAATGCATTATAAATTTCAAACTATTCCACATTATTCTTATTCAAAAATTATTAAACTTTATGATACAAATTTCCATCCACTTCTTTATATAATATATTCCCCTCACAAATTCACAATAATATACCTCATCCATAAATACATTACGCTACACTAAACACGTCCTTAGTGAATATAATAGCGATAGAGCTGATAAATGGATCGGTGTCGTGTCGTATTTGTGTTCGGGTCATGACTTTTTTGTGTTAGAAAACCCTAATTTATTTTAATTCCAGGTCGTGTTCGCACCAACCTGATTAATTTGGCGTGTCGAACATCTCAAATTAAACCCGCTCTTTCATATCATGTATGTGTCGTGTTTTTCGTGTCATATCAACTTTTGCTTGTTTTTTCAACTATTTTTTTTATTTAGGCTTAGGATTTTAGCCTAAGTACTGTTTTTATTTTTGTATGTTGATGTTTCGTGTCATTTCATGTTGGTTTCGTGTCGAAAATTTCAACCTGAATCAGATCACCCATCTAATTTCAGATCATATTCGTGTCAACCTATTTAATTTTCGTGTCGAAAATCTCAAACCTAACCCACTTTTCAGATCGTATTCATGTCGTATTTTTCATGTCGTATCAACTTTTGTCGGCGTCACATAACAGTATAGCATGTGTTATAGATAATATACCGGATAAAACAGCTAAATAAGTTTGCTCCTTAAATTTTGGTAATGGTAAAAATGATTTAGG
>SNQN01000227.1:134123-157453 GCA_008642245.1 Bassia scoparia | reverse complement strand
GAGCCATAAGTGTGGGTACATTACAATGAATATGGGAATGAAGATTCGAAACTCTAATAATAAAAATTAAAGGTGGAGTTGAAACCACTACTCCAAAGTTCACAAGGGGTCCAAAGTTCCAAACCAATTTCTCAATTGCTTTTTTAAAAAACTAAAAAATAAAAATTCAATCCATACTTGAAGAGTTTTACGAAGAAAAAATTCATTGCATTTAAAAATCGAGAAAGAAATATATCAATTTAGCCGGAGATTTCAATATGTCCACAAAAATTTTGTATTACGAGTAAATATGAAACTTCTTTGGACATGGAAGGAACTTAAGTACAATAGGTTACTTTTATTTACAAGTTGTTTGTTTAAGCGGATAGAATACGAGGGATAACTATTCGAATTCTGCTTTTACTAGAATCAAAGTCTAAATTTCATGTGAACTTTTCGTATTACTCTTATCCCCACTAAAACCACCACGCCAACTTGTAACTATGGCAGCCACCCCACACCATCTTGTAACCATGACAACCACCTCACCCCATGACATCTAGGGCAGCACCACTACTAAGCAACCTTTTTTTTTTTTAAAAAAAAAGCCAACCAACACATGGCCTAGACGAGCGCCTAGCCCATGGTGCCCCTCGCCTAGGCCAGGCGTGGGGTTCTTACTGTGTGGCTTCAGATGGTTGCTTTTGGTTGGTTTCGGGTGGTCGTCGGCTTCCGATGGTTGTTGATGATGGTAGTCGACCTTGGTAGTTGGTGACTAGGGAAGTGGAGTAGAGGAAGGGTGATGTTGGTGGTTAGGGAGATGGAGTAGAGGAATGGTGATGTTGGTGTTTAGGAAGGTGGAGTAGAGGAAAGGCGTATTCGGAAGTTCACATGAGAAGGGAGACGATACATGTGAACTTCGATTCCAATAAAAGTGAACTTCATTTAGCAATTCAGTCATGACAATTGACAAGGGAGACGATAAATATTTCAGTCATGTTTTACTTTATTTAAAAAAAACGAAAACAAATAAAGATGCACTTTAGAGTAAAAGTGTAAAACTAAATTCAATTTTTTAAGTGAAATATGAACCTATGAATTTTTAAATTGGAAAGAAATTCAGATATTGTTATTAAAAATTCCGGTAAGCAAGAAAGGGCCAAAGGGTAAATTTGAATAACTAGATTTGATTGGGTGAGCAAGAAAGGGTAAATTAGTTCTTGGGTCCTGATTTTCAGAGATGTGTTTGTTTGTAAGGTGGTTTAACAATGGCGGAACAAAGGAGTGATAGTAAAATGTTGGTCTGTTACATATTATTCTCCGATTTATTAGGATGTTCTCAATCTTTTCTGATATCCCAGTGAGAGAATTTCTCAACCGATTTACAGACAAGATTATCTTTCTCATCGTATCTTACAATAAACAATTCAATTTCAACACTATAAATTCAAAACCCTAGAAGTCAATTCACATTGACTCAATCACAATCACAATCACAATCACAATCACTCTGCTTTCGTTTTTAGAATAATTTCTTCCTTTTTTTTTCTTTCTGTGAATTGCGAGGTGCAACAATGGCGAGGGAGGAACACCGAGTGGACCCACAAGTGTGGCGCGCTTGCGCTGGGAATTTGACTCACATACCCGAGTTGAATTCTAGGGTTTACTACTTCCCTCAAGGACACATCGAGCAATCTTCCGACGCAATCGCCGTCAATCAGGCGTGGAGGACAAACTCCGCGATTATGTGTCGCGTTATTGACATCGTCTTCCTCGTTGATTCTCAAACTGATGAAGTCTTCGTCAAGTTCGCTCTCCAGCGTTGCACCGCATCTGATTTTGCTTCTAATAATCCTTCTTCGCCATCTTCGTCGTCGTCGTCTTCTTCTTCTGGTTCTGGTGTGGACGACAACAATGGCGTCGTGTCGTACGCGAAGAAGCTGACGAAGTCGGATGCAGGCAACGGGGGAGGTTTCTCGGTGCCGAAGTTATGCGCGGATACAATCTTCCCGAGGTTGGATTTCGACATGGAACCGCCATTGCAGTATTTGACCGTAAGCGACGTGCGAGGGAACGATCCGAACAATCCTCCGTTTGAGTTCAGGCATATATTCCGTGGGACCCCCAGGAGACACTTGTTGACCAGTGGTTGGAGCGTCTTTGTCAACAAGAAGAAGCTCATTGAGGATGACACCGTCGTCTTCATCAAGAGGACGGTTGGAGACACTGACGAATTGTTTGTCGGAGTTCGGAGGACGTTCAGGTCGGCGTTTACCATCCCTGAGGGGCTGGCTGCTTTGGTGGACATGTCGAACATCGTCTCTCGTGGTGTCGGAAGGGAAGGGGAGAAGCGAGGTTTAGGGGGGTTCTCAAGGCTCAACAAGGGCAGGCTGGCGCCCAAGGAGGTGGTCGAGGCGATAGAGAAGGCGGTCGGTGGGAGTATGTTTGAGGCTGCGTATTATCCCAGGCCTGGGTTTCCTGAGTTTGTGGTGGCGGCRGAGAAGGTGGAGAAGGCCATTGGTCATGCTTGGACTGATGGACTGAGGGTCAGGATTGCCAGAGACACTGATGATGGGACTAGGTTCATCTGGCATAATGGCACCYTTGCTTCTGTTGGCATGGATCCTGATCGCGACGCTTGGGCCGGTTCATGCTGGCGTCTGCTTCAGGTATCGCAGTTTCTTGCTTGCTTTATTTCCAATAATGATTGCATTGTGTTATTGAATGATTGCATTGTGTTATTGAATGATTGCATTGTGTTATTGAATGATTGCATTGTGTTAATGAATGATTGCATTGTGTTAATGAATGATTGCATTGTGTTTACTATGAATGCCATGAGTATTACAGTAAATTTTATGGTCTGGACTATGGGCTTGATTCTGCATATGTGTTGAATGTATTGCTTTTGACAACTTCCCTAACCCAGGAGAAAAGGAAGGAGGGGTGTCATGGAGAAATATGATAAAAAAAATTTCATTTACAATCATTTATTACTGGATTATGTAGATGAATATTCTTGATTTACTGATGGTTTTTACTTTTTAGTGATTGTTGTTGCTTAATAATTATATTCAATGCAAACCTTCCTTCATTTATTATATTAAGGAGATCAGCACTAAATTTGAGGCAGACATAGTCAACCCGAATTGGTATTAAACTAAAAGAAACTATTTGTCCCCAACAACATCAAAAGAAACTATTTTAATAGTGCAATTATGTTAATCTAACAACTGTCTAACATAAACAAAACTCTTTCAACTAAACATTACTGATCAATATTCTTCTCTGTCATTGAAATGCAATTCTGTGGGAACGGTTTTAAATAAATGTACAGCTTTACCAAAAAAAATAGAGAGCCAAGACTTCTCTATTGTGAATTGTGTGACAGTATTATATTTTTGCAAAGTTCTTGTTGAAGGTATATATTTATGTGCTTAATGCTTCTACGAGTGTGTTGCTTATGCGTGAGACTATCATGGCATGCTTGCAAACTGATTCAGTTAATAATGTTGATGTCTTTCGCGTATTTGTAGTCCTGGCTTTGCTTATCTTCACACATAAATGGCATTTTTTTTAGTTTCTAATATTAATGGGTCAAGCCACTGTTTTCGTTGTCCACCAAGCTGCAAATAACTTGTATTCCGCTGTTTTTGTTAGACTGCTATTTTTTTTCTATATTAATCTATGCGGTTGCTTGGATGAACCTGATTACTCTGAAAGATTTGAAGACAGTGAATCCACGGCAGTGGAGATTGGGGTGCTCTACCTGGCCCCTGAAAGCCCCCAGGGCCAAAGAACAGAGGGGTGTTCAAACTCCGAACTATTGATGACAAGGAGGGAGATCCCCCGTACCTTCAATTAATCTGAATCAATTGGACTCGTCCTTTTATAAATTACAACTCTATTCCTGTTGGCTGCAGGAGCCAGGCAAAATAATACTTTACATCTGATTTATCTAATATGGTGCACTGTGATGATGCGAGCTTGTTGCAGAGTGTGGTAGCTGAGTCCGCCGATCTGAATATGGGCGATTCACTCCCTGAGGCACCTTTACCTGACAACCATAATACATCTAATATGGTGCACCGTGATGATGTGAGCTTGTTGCAGAGTGTGGTAGCTGAGTCTGCCATCCCGGATATAGGCAATTCACTCCCTGAGGCACCTTTACCTGATAACCATAATACATCTAATATGGTGCACCYTGATGGTGTGAGCTTGTTGCAAAGGGTGGTAGCTGAGTCCAACAATCTGAATGTAGGCAATTCACTCCCTGAGGCACCTTCACCTGATGACCATACCAGTGTGCAGCGTTTTATCACAGCTGATGCTGAACAAAATCAGGGCGCATTAACCAGTAATGGCATTTCTTCAATTATGTTGTTTGGTAGGGTCATTATTGAATAGCATCCTGCACAGAAARAACAAGTGTGGCTGTTGGGGAGGCTGTACAGGTAAGTTGGTTTAAATTTCTCGTGATAACAAGTGTTTTTAAGTGAGTTTTTTAATTTCCTGACTTCATATTAGTTGCTTTTTAAGTATGGTTGCTTGTGAAAACTGAAAAGTGTTGCCTTCATCGACCCTGCTGGTGGGAGGAGTTTCTTTTAATTTCATATCTCTTGCAAGTTTCAACAGCATAGTTTGAGTCTCCTCCCCCCTCCCTTATGTTTTAGTCATCGTCGTCTCCTTTCTCACTGGTACTATGTAGTATGCAGGTACCTGGGATATATAAAAAAAATTAGACTATAGACCATGAATGCTGATCTATACTAGTTTTCTCACCCTCAATTCTCCATCCTCGTGTGTCGAGTCTTACTTAACTATGCATTACCTTTTCTCATTGTTGAGTTGAAGTAAGGGGCTATATTTTTCTGGTAAGATGTGTGACTCACCTTTATGCTTTTGGATCACAATTCACAAATAGCTTGATTATGTTGCACTCTGCAACATTGGTCAGGGCCATTTGCGCATTAGTTCTGAATCTCAGATATACTATCAGATTTCTCATGTTTTTTTTTTTTTTTGGTTTTTTTGTTTTTTGTTTACCCCTTTCTATTTAGTGCTTAATTTGAAATTAGTTTATGGTTTGAGAATAACGCGTGTTTTTTCGTCGCTTTCAGGTGTCTGATGGGGGGTTGGGCACAGGCATGGACCAAGTACATTGTAGGATCGCTCTTTCAAAAAACAAAAAAAAGAAACAAAAAAAAGAAAGCATTGGAGCGCTCTTTTCAAAATAAAAAATAAAAATCACTTTAGTTTTATTAAAAGTTTTTGTTTTTGTAGATGGGAATTTTTCTACGAAATACACTTTGTTGGTGATACTTGGTAGTTTTACATTTGAACTTTGAATAAGGTCTTGTTCGGAAAATAAAGTTCATTGTCAAAGTTCTAACTTTTGATTTGTATTGAAGTATCAGAAAGACAGAAACTCGAACCAATTTATGTGTAGATGCTTTGATTCAAATTACAGCTCTTAAATAAGGAATTGTGTCAAATACTCAAATATACGTTTAGTAGGTAATAATCCAGTGTTTGTTCTTCAACTTTGGCTAATTTTATTAATTTGCAATATGTGAGAGGATAATAATCAGCTAGCATTGCTCGATACTAATCTTGCCAATATCACTAGTTCACTACTAATAGTGCTTTGGTAAGTTCAACGTACAACACATACATTAACACAAGGTACTAGAGGTGATCAATATTAGTTCGGTCCGTCGACCCGGATCGGTCCGCTCGAAAAAGTGAGGGCTTTGGGCAACAAAAAACATCAATTTTTAGTTCAAAAAACTCGATCGGCCCGCAAAGCCCGCTCTTTTGGACGGGTTTCGCCCACACTTTTTATATACAAGTCCGATCCGACCATTTGATCACATCTACAAGGTACAAACCGATGACAACCAACTAGTCAGTCTCACATCCCAACATATCTCAATCGACAACCATGGTTACTCTCAAATTTTGAGGGCCTAAGAAGCCATGCTAATTGCCAACTTAATGTTAGAATCATTTAGTTGGACACTCCTCCAGTACAATAACAAGGATTAGTACAGTCTTTCTTAAATCGAACACCTCGTACAATATTTAATAGCAATTTTAAAATTAAATAAAATAAATATATCTTATTATTAATAAAAGATAAAAATTTAAAAAATTTAAAAAATTTATTAATGAACAATAATAAAATATTTCACTCACTCACCGTTAATAAAAATTAATAAATATAACAAGAAATGCCGATAAATAACAACTACTACATTTTATATCTTAAAAATTAACTACATTAAAAAAATATTTATAAAAACAATAATAAGATTAAATCTAACACATATTTCATAGAAAATATTTAATGCGTTTTTAGATTTTTCATTTTTTAACTTTGTCTTACTCCTAGTATTTAATGGAATCAACGTAAAGATTAAAATAGAACACATTAATTGCGTACTCCACAGGGCATTGTCTTTTCACCACAGGGCTTTGAGGAATCACCGAAGTGCAAACAAAGTGCAAAGCAAGAACTTGACAACAGAAAATCCAAATGACCATTGAAACGTAATCTTCGTAAAAAAACAGAGAAAATCCAAATTTATGTCAATGGAAGTCTTCTCTCTCCTCTTGGGACTACTTACGGCTCACTCTTTTCGCCCCTACTTGCCCTTCTTTTCGTCGTTTGTGTTCTCTCTTTGAGTATTTTTAACAGTTGTTGGATTCATGAATTCATAATCTGTAATTTGGTAAAGTGCAACTTTATCATCAAGAGTTTGACCTTTTCTAGTGATTGATTTGATGATGATTGGTTGAAGTTTTGTAGGTTGGTGGTTGGCGTCGGAAAATCTGTATTAGTTCACGTTCCTTTGGTGCAGGAAATCTTTGGTTGCGCCAAAAAACCTGTTAAAGCTGAGCCTCCAAAGCGTCGATTTTTCTCCAATACTACAATTCCTTGACGCTTCTACTTAACAAAGCTTCTCCTAGATGAAGATGGTAATTTGTTGCCTTTTTTTTTCTGCTTCATCAATATATCATGTATTCATTTTATCTCTTAAATATTTGTTTATTTATGAACTTATCTTGTTTGAAATTGTTGTAAATTGCAATTATTGCTTTGTTTTTAGTTTTGGGATAGTGGAGGTCATGTATAATATAATGAAAATTGGAATTAAGAGAAAATTGAACATTGTTTTGGATCTATGGTAGCATGTCTTATTCTAATCCAGATAGTTTTTGGAATTAAATATTGGAAATGGAAATATTTGATGAGGGGGTCAATGACTTCTCTTGGTGCATTTGGATAGTATAATAATCTCGTTCACTTGGTGCTTTGCTTAAAATGAGGTGTAATTTTGCAAAATTCCATTTCTTTATCAAGACATTGCATGATGGTTGATGATGTGGTCCAGGTTAATTTTGATCCTTATTGTTCTGTGTTGCATCTTTGCTGTTGAGGTTTCCATTTAGATGCATGTTAATTGTTCTGTAGACGATTCTCATCGTGTTTTTTCGAAAGCTATCAATGGAAAATTGCAATAATTGACATGTTATATTAGCGATTTCAAAAGGGGAAAAATATACTGACCTTGTAGTTTGATACTTAAAAGAGGTCTGTGTGTGACTTTCGTGCGGCTGTAAAAGATATTTGTTTGACTGGAGAAATTGCTGTAGAAATCAATGCGTGGATCATTGGCCAAATAAAAAGATAATTTGAAAAACTATTGTGGTAGAATAGTAGGGGAATGTAACAGCCTAAAAGGTGTTATTTTAGTTTCAGGAACTCTGCCTTCTTTGTGAGGTGGACTTTGTAAAGTGAAACTAGTCTCTTACCACCATTGACGTATCATTACATGACCAATTTGATTATTGTGATGAACCGATGTTTGGATTGTTATTTGTGTGACATATTTTGTCCAACTAATTCAAGAACATTGATTAATGCAATGAACTTTCGGCCAATAATGAAATTAGTAGATACTTCAGTGTTTAAATTGACAGGTGCTCTTTTATTCYGAGTTTCAGTGATTTTTTTTACTGTTAGACATCACTACATCTTGCGAGCATATGATRAGTATTATTCAGACTTGGAACTATGTTTAYGGAAACGCTAATTTGTGTTGTGCTGGAATCAGCATTAAAACGAGGCAGTGTTAGAGTTTAGCATTTGTTTGGATAGGAATTTAGGAAGAATAGGTAGCAAAGGGAAGAAGATAGCCGGGAGAGAGAAGCAGGAGTAAGAGTTTTAAACTCATAATCCATGTGGTAGGATTCATTGTTTCAATCTAGTTTTATTGGACAAAATATCTGAAGGATTAGCAGTCAAATGTCTTYCTTGAGTGGGCATAGCAACTTMGATGTTTGGTCATTGGAGTTGCCCTTACAGATAATTGATTAATCTCTTTGTCTCYATGAGAATACTGTATCTTGGTGAAGTAAACTGATTATCTTKTGTTTTTATTTTTCTTGTATCTGTGTTGTGGATAATCACTGGCGTTTGGTTTCGAGACAAGGGCATCTAAAAATTTTGTATTCWTTTTTCCTGGTGTAGTGGCATAAGACTAGTGCAAGATTGGTTTCTGAAGTGTTGGATGAAGACTATTAAATTCAAGAAATCTGGATTGTTTCCTCCTTGTTGATTGTCATAGAGTCCAGCAATGATGAAAATTCCTTCTGGTCTTGGTTGCGAACGAAGGATACAGCAGCTGCTTGGAATCTCTATAGCAGCCTGCAGCTTCTGGCAAAGTATTTTCACAAATCGAACGATTTTTTACCATCCTCTACGTGATGCGGCTGGTGCTCTATTAGCATATGTATTCGTTTACACTGATTCATTCATTCAAGGATATTAGTATAGGCATTGTATGTGCGTTAGTGTGTGTGGCTGGGCTGGTAGGGATTCTGTAAGCTGTGCTTCTGTATAAACAGCAGCATACAATCTTGACTGCAGATATAACAAAGTAAACAATGTACRTTTTTGGTTAAGATCATTGTGGTAGACTCCAAATTAAAATTTATATGCAATCCCTTTGTTTTCCTCTTTGGTGTCTTTTCAGATAGCATTATGTATATTTTGGTTATTTTGGTTAGGCAATCATCAGTATGCATTACATTTCTACAATGTTGTTGTTCTGTATTCTATCCATTATTGAATAGCATATATTGCAATACATGGCTTACTAAGAGCTGACAATATTAGATATGGGATATTTGGAGCTCTTGTGATCAAGTTTGGGTCACTTATTCATTTGAGATCAAGTTCTTCAGATTAGATATTACATTGCTTTCTTCAGCGTTTCATGTGGAAACAGAAAAGGTTCGTTCAGAAGACATTTCATTCTCATGAAGTCTTCGGCCTGAGAAGAGCAGGATCATTGCAGGAGCATTCAACCGATTTTCCCCATCTTGTGTTAAGGTTTGAACTTCAAATTTTAGCTAAAGTTTCTCATTTTTRTCTCTTGCAAATGGACTTGTTTATCGATTGTTATATGRAATGGCTGTGATTATGTGTTTTATCACTGATTTCACATATTGAACTGGAATTGAAGCCCTTGAAAAATTTCAACTGAGAAGAGTACAAGAACTTTTGTCTTCTTCTTGATAATATATGATCAACTTGTTTGCTTCTTGGACAGTAGTCAAAGATTTCCTCAGTGTATCATATTATATTGAAAATCTCTCATCTTAGGTACGCTTCATTAAATGGAGGTAATATACGAGTCAATCTCAAATGATTGCAAGCTTCCTTACAACAGGGCTTGAATTTGCATGTGATGTATTGACAGATTCAGAACATGGAAAGTCTGCAGTACGAATCTCATGGGTGATTCGTCAACATGGATACTATCATTGTGTCATTTTGCGACACTTTCTGCTGCCAGCTCGGACGCTTATTCGCCCTGTTTAGACCTCAAGGAATCTGGAAGTACATAGGACTGGTTTGTCTTTAATCTTTTGTTTCTTTTATTTGTTTTGTTCTTCTTGTGTTTTGTTCCTCAGCTTGTGTACTCTGCGGCATGTTCATGGCTGTGACTTGTGTTCTAAACATGTCATGATGAATTGGTGATCTTATGTTTATGGCATCAGCCTTGATTGTAGTATTCTTTTTTGGAACTATTTTTTTTATGTTGACTTTGATGCTTCTTGGTTTTGGGACTATTTTTTTTCCTGATAATTGTCGCTTCTGATTTGGAATTTTTTCTGATATCAGTTTTCTGTGTATTAGATTCAACCTTGCTTCCGAGTTTTAACGAATTAAGTACTAAGTAGGTTAATGAAACTTGGAATTACATCAAAACATTACAGTTAGTTTAAATGGTAACCATATGTACTCTGCTATAGATGAGAGACGGAGTTAGTATTGATCGAGTTTGACCCCGCCATTTTCACAGAGAGGATGTGATTCAACCCAAACAGCATTTTTTTCAAACAATGTGGCCGCAACAGATGTCTTGGGTCGAAATAAATTGGGCACCGTCATCCCATGACTGGCTCTAGTCGGCCTGTGTCATTCAATCCGCCCTGTGGCCCGTGTGCTAGATTAGTATCGCACTGTACGATGGCACTGCCGCATGCAAATGCGCTCATAGAAGAAATCACCTACCAACCTGCAGTCTTAATCACAGGTCTCGCACATCAAATCTGGCTCTAAGGTGCAGCAGAAGACTGATATGATTCATATGAAACTGATTTGCAAACTTAACAGAATGACAGTCCACACATTCCTTCACATGTTTTTCATGCTTATGATTTATGAAGCCCTTTTATGCAATTAGAGTTTCTTTTGGTAACAAGTGATAGTAATAGTGTGTTGTCTGTTAATGTTATGATTATGATTAAAATAATAATAATGGGAAGTTGGAAACCCATGAAGGAGGCAAAGCATGAAATTTGGGCATGGGACAAAAAGCATGACACCTGGGGTTGGGTATGGAATGTGCACTAGTGTGTTCTTTCTTCCTTAAACATTCAACATTCATTTTTTTTCACATACTTTATTTATTTATTTATTTTATAATTTTGCATCCCACAAAATTACCCCCCAAAAAAGGCAACATTCATTCTGAGTTTGTTTTGCAGGAAAAAAAAAAAGAAGAGAAAAAGAACAAGAGACAATGTCAGGCTAACAAGTCAGAGAAAGAGAGTTTGTCATTATCACTTCCATTGCTTTCAAGAGTGAAACTATGCAACTGTATTATAACACCAACACTTTCTCATATGTTGTTGTTGTTGTTATTGTTGTTGTTGTAAGAGAATCATCTCAAGTTTGAAGAGGAAATATTGCTGAGACTTTTAAAGATCTTAGAACAATACTCAAGAATCTTTCCTTTCATTCATTATATTTTTTGTTACTGTTTCAAAACCACTCCTCCTCATCATTGTTTCTCAACTGAAATGATTAGTCATTTACTGCAACAACTAGACCGCACTCCATTCAGTTCCTTGCCGAGTAACAGTTCTGTAAGTCTATCCTTCATTCACTACATTGCTAACGAGGTCTCGGGACATCAGATAAAAATTAAATCCAGAGTACATTTTTAAAATGATATTAATTCTAAAATTCATTTTGAGAATCACTCGTTAATTGGTCTAATTTATATTTATAATGATTTAATATTTCATTTTACAAAGTAGTTATTTTATTTAACATCTCGATCGCAAGCGTTGATTAACTCTTACCTCTGTAAAATAAATTAAAAAATAATGCATGTAAAAATAAATCTGAGTTGTACTGAAAAAGAATAAAGGGCAAAAAAAAAAAAAAAAAAAGTGAGGTTTTGACTTTAGTAAATTGATATTGCTAGAAAAATGGAAGAACCTTCTATCCTTTCTTTTTGAGTAAATGAAGTAATACCACTTACCATATCTGTGTGCCCATTTTTATATCAAGTGAGTTGTGAAGTCCACTGCTTAATTTGCTGAATCAATAATAAAATATTATTACTCTTTGTTTCTTTGTTCATGTGACGGAGAGAGTGTAGATAACATTTTTGGAGTGCGGACAACAATCGATTACAAAGAAACTCCTCTACATATAAAATGGATTGACGATCAAAAGCTTTTTTTTTTTTTTTTTAAACCTTGATTACAGCAGTATTCATGGAATCATATAGCAGTAATTTACTAGGAGATGAAACTTCAAAGTTCAAACTAATTACTAATTTACTACTACTAATGATAATAACACTATTGCTACATTTTTTTTTCCTAGCTAATATTATCATCTAATTCGAAACCGAAATCGGAAAAAAAAAAAAGAACCCTTTATGTAAGGGGGGAAAAGAAAAAAAAAAAAAAAAACACATATGTTGATATGCATGCTCCTTGATTCATCAGTGGGATTTGGAAAAACACTTAAAAAAGGAACCAAGGTCAGGAAAATTGGAAAAAAAAAACCCAACAACAACCCACCTTTAGCTGTTACTAGCTATTAGCTTGTTGGTTGATTCACTTGATCATCATTTTTTTTTTAAAACTGTACCTTTAATTTTCGAATTTTTTTTTCTTTTGTTATTTTCATCGTCTTCTTCTTGATCTTCATATTGTTGGTTGTTGTTGTTGTACATGTGTGTCATCTGGGCGGATCTTCTTAGGCGGCTGTTGTGTTGCATTGAAATATCTTTGCATGCATGTCTGTGTGCGAAGTGCGAGTGACATCGTTCAATTGAATTGGTTTATCTGTGGCTGCAGAAGTCTAGTAGTTTCTTCCTTCCATCGACGATTTCGTCAAAGAAATCGTCGAGTTGGCTGACAATATTCTCAGCGCCAGATCTCAAGACCCCGAAGCAGGCTTTCAAGTTGTCCACTCTCTCCCTGATTCCGACCTCAGATTCCCACTCGACTCTCTCRCCTCCTTTCCTCTCGAGCTCGGCCCTGAGCTCCTCCATGGCGGCTTTCGACCGTCGAAACTCGTACAGCAAGACACCCGGCCTCCCCCCGTTCATCTGTCCAGCCACCCTCTGCTGCAGCCTSGCCGTGGACACCATGAATGCCGATCCGAATATGACGCAGCCTTCGTATCCTCCCCTGAGGAAGCTGGACTCTGGCCAACTGTAGACCAGACCGCATACCAGGATCATCAGCAGCAGCGAGCTCACGTTCCTCATCGCATACAGCACCCCTCTGAACCCATTGAACCCATTCAATTTCGATTCGATTGACACCTTCTCGTCGAATCGAAGCGACAATGCTTGGATTCTTGTTTCCACCAATGCTCTGTTCTCCTCCTCCATCCCAATTGCCTCTCTTCTGCACCCCGAAAGCGCCCTGATTATCTGAATTCCCAACAACAACAGCAACTAAATTAAAAACCAATAAAAAAAAAAAACAACAACTCTCTCTGATTGTTTGATTGATGGATGGATGGATTGAATATGAGTGTAAGTTTACCTGGCGGGAGAGTTGGGGGGTGATGAGACGGTGGCTGTCGAGGTTGGAGGCGATGTTGAGGCCGGAAGAGTAGTAATTCTCCATAGAAGAAATCCCGGATTTGAGGACATGGCAAGCCTCCCAYAGCTTGGAGCTTTCATCCATGTATTCATCYAGCCATTTGTCTCCTACGGGAAGGTGGAGCTTCTGGACGAGAATGGTCAGCTGGGAGTGGAACGATCGGAGAAGCGAAAGGGTTCTTTGGAGGAATTGGATTGACATGAAGTTGTTCGAAAGAAACACTCTCTCAAGATCATCGATTCCTCGTGTTAGGAAGGTGTAGAAACCATTAACAGAGGAACTCGGATCCATTGCTTGCTTTGCTTTCGCAAAAAAAACAGAGCGTAGTTTAGTTTAGTTCAGTTCGGTTTAGTTTTGGAGGGAGGAGGATGGACAAGGTGAGAAAGAAGAGAGGAAGGGGAGGAATATGTTTGGAAAGAGTGGGGTATTTAAAAGAGATGGAATTTATGAAGGAAAAATAAAAAAATAAAAAGAAAAAGAATTGAAGAATTAAATAGAGAGGAATGAATATCTTAGAAGCTCAGGTTTCAAAGGGTTGAAAAGGATTGTTGGGAGCAATGATGGGTGTTCCTTTAGAGGGGAAAGGATGATTGGTAATCTGCCATTTTCATTGTTATATGGGCACAATCAATTTTTTTAAAAAAGAAAATATTCACATTTTATTTATCAAAGCTAGTTGATTAAATTTATTGAAATGTAAAAAATTAAAAAAAGGGGAGGTGAGGTTGAGGTTGAGGTTGAGGTTGAGATTGATGTGATGAATGAAAGAATGAATGAGCAAAGTGAAGAGGAGAGGGTGAGTGAGTGATGAGAGAGAGTGAGAGAAAGTGGAAAAACTCCTTTTATTTATTTAAGGGTTGCTTTTAAAAGCAAACAAAATACAATGCAAATTTCATGAGCTTCCTTCCAATTGTTACTTTTTTGGAAGTGTCCATCTTCTAGCTTCATTATATGCATATTTAATAATAATAATAATAATAATAAATAATAATAATAATACTCACTATAAAACAAATCTCTCTTTATAAATTACTTATTTTTCATGTGGTGGGTGGTGGGCTATACATACATATGTAAATGCCATTTTAAATTATAAATTAAATAAAATAAAAAAATGAGATTGTTGTGATTGGCTAGTGAAAGTGTTGACTGAAGATTGACTGAGATTTAATTTTAATTTTAATTTATTTAAATAAAATAAAAATGATGGTTGGTAATGTTTGTTATTAGTTCAAAAATGCTTCTATTGTAGTTCCCATTAAGGAATTAGGATATGGAGTTAGAATTGGAGTGGCATGCATGAAAATGGCCTGTTTTTACTTCCTCGAGCAACTGACTTTGTTCCCATTGTTGCTTCCAATCCCATCTCATTCTATTGAAATCTGCATTTTTTTTTGGTTCTTTCTTTCTTTACTAAATTACTAGTCCTAGATTACTGCCCTTTTTTTAAAATTAAAAAAAAATAAGAGGAAAAATCCTTGCTTTGTCTTTCTCAGGAAAAATAGAATGATGGGGTACTTTGAATTTGTCCATTCTACTATGCAAACTCTCAAGTCTTTTTAGGACTTCATTCCAAACTTCTAGCCAGCTTAATTTGCCCATCCCTCCTGGTTCTTTGGTGTATTGCTCCCCTTGGGTTTTTTCCATGGGGCAACCACACATATTTCTCTCTTCATTGTTTCGAACCGTACGTTTTTTTGTTTACCGGTGGAGACTATTTCAATAAATTACATGTCACCCAATCGTAAAAGCTTATATGAAACATGAATCAATTGATTTCATCATATTGTACGTCTCCAATTCAATCAAAAGCAGTCTATACCTATTAAATCGACAAAGTTCTATACCTATAATCTTAGCTTATACCAACAAAATCGACAAGTCCATCAACTAATCATTAATTACCAAACTAATTGATCAACCTATATATAATAATATACCGAGTATATTTTATTGAAATTCGATTCGATTCGATTCAATTCAATGATAGACAGATAGTTTTTCGTTTGAATTGAGAATTAAAGTAGATAGTGAATTGAAGTAATGGCATATATAGTGAGAAAGTAATAAGATAGTTAGGAGGAAAAATGTCCAATGAGTGATCAACAAGTAATGGTGTGATTAGGCATGCAATTGGAAATTTGCAAGTAAGAAGAGGAAGTATAAAGTTTAAAGATGTCTTTTTCTCTAAGTTTTGGGGCCTAGGAAGGTAGCAGTGGTGGGACCAGCAAATCTTAAATTTCGGATTATGTTTTTTTTTTAATTAATTTATTTTTTTCATGCTTATTTATTTATTTATTTATTAATATAATTAATAATTAATTAATTAATTAATTAATGGAGTATTGTTTTGTGTTGTTCAATGGTAGATTGCTCGTGGGTTTTTGGAGAATACGACGGAAGGAGTATGTTGGTCTTTTAAGATCTCTTTGGAAACTTAACAGTGTGGGCAAGTTTATCCCAAGGCTCTAAGGCTTCTTTCAGACTCTCTACATCAGCTTTCCACTAACTTTTTACTTTCAAGACTCACATCAAAACTCTCTACATTTTCAAACTTTATCCCAAGACTCTAATCAAGACTCTCTTTATATTCTTTAAAAAAATGATAAAAAGTTTTTTTTTTCATTTTATATTTAAAAGTAAAAAGTTAAATTTGGAAAAAAAAAAAGACCCAATAAAACTTGAACACTTGTCCAAGTTGAGTCTTGAATGGAGTCTTGATTTTCAAAACTCCACTCAAGACTCTAGTGAGTCTTAGGAAGATTATCCCTTAAGACTTGAGGGAGTCTCACCTCAAGACTCCCCTCAAGACTAGGGATAATCTTGCCCAAACAAATTTACATCTTTCAATAACACATTTACATTATTAATTAATTAATTAATTAAAACTAAACAAACAAATTAAGGTATTAATTAATTTGTTATTTCATCTTCCTAATGCTAATGCAAATGCTAATGCTAATGCTAAGTCCCAGAGTTGGATGCTTCAACTTGTCCACCCAACATTAATCTTTTTTTAAGGCTCAGACACAAAGCACAATAATATTACTCTTAACCTTGTTTACTGGATGATTTTGCATGGCCTAGCTTAATTCTAATTCTTGACTAATTAGCTTCTGATTTAATTCATATAGCTAGATCTCGTGTTCATATTCACACGTGCTATGGTGTATAGTCGATAAAAAATAAAAATAGTCGGTACCAATCGGTCACACTTATTAGTATGATCAAGAGACAACATATGTATGTAGCAACTTCATGTCGATCTATAGGAATCGAGTTTATATTTTAAATTGAATATGGAGTACGTTATTAAAAGACTGTAAATCTAGGTTTACAATAATATGTATATGATCCGATAAATTTTCATCTACGCCCTAAAGGCTAATTAACATCATACCAAAGGTTTTACTTGTATCACTTGGACTTGCATGGACATTAAGTAGATATATAATCCACATATATATGTTTATTATCAAAGGTATGTAATTTTAATTTTTAAACAAAAATAAAAATGTGAAATGTGTGGCATTGCAAATTAAACCTGTTGGTGGGAGTATATATAGTATTTTATTTTTATTTTTATTTTAATTTATTTTTGGGTACTTAGCATCTAGCTAGGGTATCAATTCCTATGAATGTAGATCCCATCTATAGCTAATGGCTTAGATTTAGAAATGAAAAGGAGAGAGAAATGAAAGAGTTACGAGTATAATAATTATGTGAAGAGAATAATATCAGGTTTTTCAAATGGTCATAATTTGATTTTATTAGATACCCTAATAATTGTACAAATGAATATACTCTCTTCTACTACTACCATACATCTTATCTTCATTGGATTTTTTGTCTTCTACGCTATGTTTTATGCACCTTCTTCTCTTTTTTTAATTCAACACTTATTTGCTCACCACTTAACCATAATCATTTTGATTCCATTTCTCAGAAGCATTAGATTTAGGACTCTTGCTTGTACTAATTAATTATATTATAATATTGTGGCCAATTGATTCTTGATGCAGTGGTGATGATTGTGACTGTACGTACTTCTTAGAGAGAACGCAAATTCGATCTTCTTCAATAATAATTGAGAGAAGACTGAAACCTAACCATTCAAAATTGAACTTCGAATCTTGGATTAATTAGTCCAAGAGGTGAACCGGATGGATATACCAACAAAAATATTATAATATTGTATGTTAGGCAAAGTTATAAAGAGGAAAAAAAAACTAGTGATCTTCATCATGTTCTTAAGTCATCACGCAGAATCTCAATTAAACTATGCTATTGATGAATAAATATACTTCCTAGTTTTTTTTTTAATCTAATTTAATATTTCGTATCTTATTGCTTCAAATCATTGAGTTGTTCACACTTCTTTACTACATTATTAAAGTAATAGGAATAACAATAACACTATATTTAATTTCTTCATTTAGTAATAACTAAATAAATAAAACAAATCAATACTTTCTTCATTTTTGTCCCTAATTCTTTCTTTAGTAAAACAGAAGTCTAAGCTAAGAAATAAAATACCAAAGACATGATTATTGCAGGTTGTCGTGCATAATGGTTCATCCTTAAAACACAATAAGACTTCTAGGATWTGACAAGAAATAATGTGACACAACAATAATATCTCAAATCCTTAATTGAAAAGTCAACGTTATAATGCTTAAACAATTAAAAGTCTCTTATTAATTTGTTGCCATGAAATATATATGGGATTGRATGAGAAGAATTGCTACATATAGTACCAAGCAAGTAATAATTTTTGTGACACTTTATTTCAACATTTACCTCATGCTCTTGCATTGTGTTAGATTGCTTGCTTTTTATTTGTCATAGGATATGAATCTTATTGCTATATGATAACTACTTTTGTGACACTCTTGTTCAACGTTTACATCGAATTGAACGAAGGTAGTAATTAACGTGCCATGTTAGTTATCTGAAATGTTTAATATGAAGCTCTTGCTTGTATCAATTGAGTCTGCCCTTTTTTTATGCATCTCTAAAAAAACGTTCAGATAAGAAGACGAATAGTGTCACAAGTCATAGATATATACAACGCTAAACAATCACATGCAATAATGCTAAGTGGTTGAAAATGTAATAATAATATCCGAGTTAGTGAATTAGTAGACCACACTTTAGATTGTTTAGAATATGAAGAAGGAACAAAAAAAAAGTACTTGTGCCAATTTTAGGCAAACAAACCAAAAATGTTGAGCTATAAAAAAGAGTAAGTGTGCAAATTAAGGGAAGAAATTTAAAAAAAGTTCTATAATATGCAAAGTTAGTATGAGAGATTCAATGTAGAAATAGAACTTTATGAGTAATGGCCCAAAGAAGAAGCATAGCTGTATGATGGTGAACAAGTTGTTGAGTGTTGGTTTTGTTTAGTAAAATTGCAGGAATGGTGGTAATTTCAGAAATATGGTGGTTTGATATTGTATAGTTATTTTAGGGAAAATCAAATTAAAGACCTTTTTTTAAATTTTTTTTCTAAAAGATGAAATTTTCTAATTATTGTTTATTTTCTCTCTATTTTATGTCTATTTTTGCTTGAATGAGTGATTGTATACAGCTGGGGTTGTAGTTAAGGATTCCACTTTTTGGTGAAGTTTTTATTGAATGGATAGTTACTTGCATGGTGACATAGTGCACGCGTAACCTTATGCTCCATGTTTGCCTGGTTTGCTCATGTATAGTGGTCGGCCTCAGGTCCTTAATCAAGCTAAGTTCGGGATTGAACTTTGTGTATTGGATTTTTAAAAAAGAAAAATTTATTAGGAAGGATTGTGACGTCTTACGTTGTTCGTTGAGATACTAATGTAAATCCAACAGATATAGCAAAACTCATTGTTTGTGCGTGGGAGATTACCAAACTCATGCGGATGCATGCTGTCCATTAGGAATGACATGAGTAGGTGTATTTTAAAATACGTGTACGTATAATTAAAAAAATACGCATAAGATTCGACGTTGTTATAAAATTAAAAACGTTGTAATCTCAATGAACGGATCTCGGGGATGAAATAGCTATACTCCAATGTTAGTAAGGAGTATTAAATTTGAGGAAATAATGAAAGATGTGACATATTATTTCGAGAAATTAAGCAAAGATGGGACAGCATTGTGGATGCATTTTGATTATTAATAGTGATGCAATTAGAATGTAGTACTCTTTCCGAGTCTCCGATCCACAAATTATTATCATACACTATTTGAGTCTAAAATATAGTGATTATATAATATTAAAGTGAGGTTAGAAGTAGATTTAGATTGGGTAGAGAAATAAATAAATTGCATTATTAATGTATGAGAGTATTGCCAGTGGTAGAGTTCTACATAGTGTACACCCCAATTAAAAATAATACTCCGTATAAGGTTTCCTAAAATGGAATAAAGTGAGAGAGAGATAGTAATTTCGTGTAACGGATGGAGTATTTTATATGGACCATGATTGGTATCCCTAACCCTTAGGGTTGACAACCCTCTTACTATTGGCTTTTCATTGATTTAAAATACATTGAAACTTTCAATATTATACTATTCTTTCTAATTTATTACATAAATTATTATTTTATCTCTATTATATAAGCAACAGGGGAGCAATGGTGTCCCTATGAACTTACAATATTACCTTAGCACTTAATATAATTTTGAAAAAATATAATAAATAATCAATCAACTCAAAGTCAAAAATTTCAATTACATGTCAATCAATAAAAGACAATTAATATAGACACTAATACATAATGAATTGGCTAATTAATTTATAATGTTTAGACACTAATTATGTATTATATATGAATTTGGATACAATTATATACCATATTATGAATTTGGACACAAATTATGTAACTTATAATGAATTTTTATAATAGTTGTTAACAAATAATTTCATACTCCACTGTATAACACATACAATTCACTCTTCATTCTTAAACATTCAAAAGACAATGCTTTTCTACAATTTCAATATATTTCTTTCATTTTTATTGTAAATTCAAATGAGCACAAGTGCGAAACATATATTAATGTATGAGAATCACGTGCATATACATCTTGATATCTAACATTATATTTATAGTGTAATAGTAATGAATTATGTACTCCGTACTTTTTATAATTAGTAATTTACAATGTTACTATTGTTATGCGTATGGAAACTCCATCTCCATCTATCATTTCATTTATAGTAGTTTTTTTTACCTAATATTTTCATTTTCGTTACTAACTTTTTTCAACTATCAAAAATCTTGGGTAATATTTCATATATATATATATTATATTATATATATTAAATATATATATTAATATATATATATATATATATATATATTATTATATATATATATATATATATAAATGCTATAATATTAATTTTTCAATGAGTAGTCATTTTAAGTATGGGGTGTCATATTATGAACTAACAATGAATTTTTCAATATTTTCTTTCATGCATTGAATTGTAAATTATACGTATCACGCATGCGTGCACAAAATACTAGTTTTATTATATCTAAAGGAACCCTTAGGGTCAATCAAACATTTTCCGTATTTATATTTCATTTGAGTGCATGTTTTTCTATTGTATTCTTTTATTCTAAACCTAATTGAAAGCAAGACGCAAACTAATTAAGTATCTTAATTTAATGAATGGTCCCCCAATATAATTGGTTGAGTTGTTGTCACCTTATTACTCCACTAAACCATCCTAAATTACTGCTTCATTCATGAATGGTTGTTGAATTGCCTAGTTTTCATCCGAGCAATTTTGGTTAATTTGGTCTACTCTATTCATGTTATTTCACACTTTCTTCCTTATTATTTGAACCCTTTCAATTTTTACAGCATTTCATTTTTTTATTATTTTTTTTTAACTTACATTTTGCACAAACATTCATTAATTTTTGTCGGCACTTTTTCCATAATACATTTGACTTTTTATTAATTTCATGTACCAATTCTTGCGCACTTTTATCCGAAGGAAATATGGAGTAGTAATTTCACTAAAAGAGCAAAATTAAAGGATATAAATCATATACATTAATTCATCGGAATAAATCTAAAGAATACAACAAATGAGTATTATTTTTAAGATCGACTAATGTGCATGACATTAATGGTTAACCTGACAAGATCGAACAACGTTAGGGATTTGAATATCCATATTTCAAGCTAAAGGGGCTCGATTTTATGTCACCGTAAGTGAAAATCGGACTTAGTAATGAATCTATCATGCATTCCATTATTTTTTTTAATATGCATGCTTACTTCTTTTTTTTTGGTGTTAAGAGAGCCACAAGGGCGGGAGTGAGAATCGGTCACAGGATCATTGAAACCGGGAGGGAAGCTTTAACCACTTGAGCTATCCCTCACTCTCGTTATTGCATGCTTACCAGTGGCATTGATTCATCTACTCCGTAGTTAGTTTGTTTTGATTTAATTAGTGTAATTAATAAATCTCACAGTGCGTGAAAACTGATTGATATTGAGAATCAATGAATGGTGGCCTATCTTTCATAGTTGGCTGCAACAACGTAACTGATCTGATGATACAGAGATTTCAATCACCATCATTAAGCCGCCATGTCAGAGTCGTCGTAAACTAGCTTAGCTTGCTTTTATTTGCACCTCTTTCTTTCTTTCTTATTTGTTTTTTTTTTAATACTTCTTTCGTTTCAGAATACTCGTTACACATTCAAATTCACGGATTCCTAGGTAAAATTTCAGGGAATAAAGAGATAGAGAGAAAGAATAAAAGGACCCATGTGAGAAGAGAGAAATAGAGAGAGAATTTTGCTCAAAAAGAAAAAGTGTAGCAAGTAATGTGAAACTTCCTCAAACAAAAAGTGTAACGAGTAATTTGAAACGGAAGATTTGCTGCCATTATTACAACGACTCTTCTGATAACTCTGTCTCATATATATCCTCTCTTTATTAACAAAATATTTCCTTAACTAATTTCAGTACCTCAATAATAATTACTGCACAACAAATAAAACAACACAAGTATACATAGAACTTATTTGGAGTGCGAACTACAATTTYAAGTGTGAAAATCGTCAACCAAGTATACAACATCACACATACTACCAAGTAATATGAATATTGTACATACAGTCGAGTTTGTCACTCTAAAAACATATAGAATTTGACGTGTCAAACAAGTGTTAATAAAATAACTTTTATCGTCAAAGTAGCTAATTAAAAGAAGAGATAAAGTGAAAATATAATTGTCGTCGTTAATCTAAAGGAAGAAGGCTGTATAAGAAAATCCTCACCATGGAATATAATATTATTGCTTGAATTTCCATGCCTCACATATATAGTCGAGGAAGTAAAGAGCAAGCACAGTTAGAGACAAAGCGCAGGTCAATTCTTGGTCAATACAACTAAAATTGACGGGTAATGTTAGACTACGGTGAGACAAGGTTTGACATATAACAAGACAATGTTAGAAATTAACCAAGATAAAGTTTGCAATACACTTGGACAATGTTAAAATTTGTACAAAATTTATCTTTTTTTTTACATTAAAAAAATGATGAACAGTAGTGAACATTATCTAAACAGTACTTGAACAGTAGTAAAAAATTACCAAAGTGTCATGCGCTATTTTTTTAGCAGCTCTTAACCTAATTGAGCAGTAAATAAATAAAACGAAATTCATGTGTGTACTATATCAGCTAGCTTTCAGGTTATAACACGATGTCCAAAAATGTGCATAAAGCAGGACAAATCTCCTTTGTTCACACGAAAAAGAGCAAATTAAAAAGAAACAGGAGAATATTGAGAAATTGTCACTGTCTCACTTGATCAATGGAAATTTTTAAAAAGTGATGTGAACCAATACATTCAATTGACCTTATTTTTTTTAAAAAAAAAAAAAAAAAATCTAC
>SNQN01000227.1:117243-134098 GCA_008642245.1 Bassia scoparia | reverse complement strand
TAAATGTGTACTGCAATATGTCCAGTAAACTTTGCATGAAATCAATTAGATAGATGTCATGTCTAAACTTTTGGTACATCCATTGATGATTAGTTGCACTAATAGTAAATTTAATTTTGTGGGGGCTTTTATTATTTCTTTTTATCATTGTGTTGCATCAATCCATCTACTTACTCACTATTTTCACCACTTTTTATTCTTTCTTTCAAGGTTCATTTTTTGACTTCCTTAAAGATTAAAGATCTGTCTTTGCTTTTATGATAATCTAATAGGGCAAAAGGACTTCACTTCCTCACTTTGCTTGGTTAACATAAGACAATTAAAAGAAAAAAATGATATAAGTTTGATTAAAAGTCTTCTATTAACCAATTATAGTTGACACGAGTATTATGGACCTTCAATTTCTTAACCAAGGTCTTGGCCTGGGATTATCGAGCCTTGAAATTAAATAATGAAAGAGTGACTATTCTATCTGTGAGGATATGATGTTGCCCATTAAAATATCCGATCATGCAAACTATACTCCTCAGTCGTCACAGCCACAGGTAATGGAACTCCTCATGTCATAGTAAGAAAAAAAAAAAAGTCTTCTAATGTAGTTTAGATGCAAATCATGCAATGGTTAATAATGGTTTAAGAAGCAATGAATTTTCTCTTGAATTGAATTTCATCTTTTGACGTAGATTTTTTTTTTTTTTTTTTAAAAAAAATAAGGTCAATTGAATGTATTGGTTCACTTCACTTTTAAAATTTCCATGATCAAGTGGACAGTGACAATTTCTCAATATTCTCCTGTTTCTTTTTAATTTGCTCTTTTTCGTGTGAACAAAGGAGATTTGTCCTGCTTTATGCACATTTTTGGACATCGTGTTATAACCTGAAAGCTAGCTGATATATAGTACAACACATGAATTAGGTTATTAATATGACTATATATGAGAAATGATAA
Source organism: Bassia scoparia (assembly GCA_008642245.1). Lineage (NCBI taxonomy): Eukaryota > Viridiplantae > Streptophyta > Magnoliopsida > Caryophyllales > Amaranthaceae > Bassia > Bassia scoparia. The sequence continues at coordinate 133,149 of SNQN01000227.1, read as the reverse complement.
ATCAAGAGCTGCTAGAAAAATAGCGCATGACACTTTGGTAATTTTTTGCTATTGTTCAAGTACTGTTTAGATACTGTTAACTACTGTTCACCATTTTTTAATGTAAAAAAAGAAGATAAATTTTGTACAAATTTTAACATTGTCCAAGTGTATTACATACTTTGTCAATTGTCATGGTTAATTTCTAACATTGTCTTGTTATATGTCAAACCTTGTTTCACCGTAACCTAACATTGTCCGTCAATTTAATTGTGTTGACCAAGAATTGACCTGCGCTGCTCTTTACTTCTCGGCTATATATGTGAGGCATGGAAATTCAAGCATAATATTATATTCCATGTGAGGATTTTCTTATACAGCCTTCTTCCTTTAAATTATCGACGATAATTATGTTTTCACTTATCTCTCCTTTTAATTAGCTACTTTGACGATAAAAGTTATTGGTTTTTCTAATATATACCCTGTGGTTGTGACTTTTTCAAGGGCTGCCATGCTTTCCTGAAGTTTCAAGTATACCCTGAGCTCAATATCCTTCCTAAGTCATACCCTCCCTTAGTTAAAAATTAACCTTAGTTAAGTTTAAAATAAAAAATAAAAACCAAAAAATAAAAAAAAAACTCAAACCCCCTCCCTCCCTCATAACCACCTGTCCACCACTAACCTATCAACCCCCTCCCTCCCTCCTCCAAAATAGCCACCGAAGCACACAAACAACCCCCCCACGGGTCCAAATTAAACCAAAAACCACTACTACCAATTGCGCCACCTTGCCAAAACCATCACCACCACCAATTGAACCTGCGAACTACAACCACGAACTACAACCTCGAACGAACCATGAGCCTGAGCTGATTCCCACACCTTTTTTGTTTTGTTGGTTCTTCGAGACAAATCATAGGAAGGAGTTTACGGGAAAGAGTGGTTGACGATGATCGCATATTATCAAGGTTCGATCACCGCACGACGTCAGCAACCTCTACAGCACAGCCACCACCTTCGTCTCTCTCTTCCCAACCGTGTCTTCCTTCCCTCCTTCTCTTCTCGTTCCGCACTCTCCTCGAAAACGACACTGTCGCCACCGCCCTTTTTTCGCCTGACCATATTGTGGCACTCGATGACGTCTTCTTCTCTGGTGATGATGACGACCATGATCGATCGTTCCATTTTCTTCAATTACAGAAACCTCAATTCCGATTTGACGAGGTATGATCGATGATTTTGATCCTAGATTTAGTTTTCGAGGTTGGAGATTGATGAGAGTAGTCGCAGGAAGTTGGGCATAATTCGAGTGTTGGGATTGGGGTTTTTGATTAATTCAGGTGCTGAGATTCGGCATGATCATCGTGATTTGGTTGCGGGTGGTTCGATTTGGTTTAGGGCTTCGATATGGTGGCTTGGAGTGGCTGCGGGTGATTCGATAGTGGTTAGTGTTTATTTGGTGGGTGCGGTGGTACGAGTGGTGACATGTGGTGGCTAGTGAGTTCACTGGAATGGTGGGAGAAGGGTGGCGGTGGATGTCTATGTTGTTTTTTTAAAAAAATTAATTTAAAGTTAACTAAGGTTAATCATTGAATTAGGAAATGGGTATTACTTGTTAATGTTTGTAGCCTCGGGGTATCTCTTGGAAGTTTCAAAAAGCATAGGTAGCCAATGAAAAAACCCAATACCCAAGGGTACCTTTAGAAAACCCAAAGTTATTTTATTGACACTTGCTTGACACGTCAAATCTCTATATGTTTTTAGAGTGACAAACCGACTGTATGTACAATATTCATATATTTGTGTAGTATTGATGTTGTATACTTGGTTGACGATTTTCACACTTCAAATTGTAGTTCGCACTCAATAATCTATGTATACTTGGTTGTTTTATTTGTTGTGCCAGTAGTATTATGAGTACTGAAATTAGTTAAGGAAATATTATGTTAAAAAGAGAGGATATATTGAGACAGAGTTATCAGAAGAGTCGTTGTAATAATGCAGCAAATCCTCCGTTCAATTTACTCGCTACACTTCCCTGTTAAGGAAGTTCACATTATTTGCTACATTTTTTTTTAGCAAAATTTTCTTTCTATCTCTCTCTCTCACATGATCTTTATTCTTTCTCTCTATCTCTTTATTCCTGAAATTTTACCTAGAAGTCCGTGAATTTGAATGTGTAACGAGTATTCTCAAACGAAAAAAGTATTAAAAAAAAACAAATAAGAAAGAAAGAAAGAGGTGCAAATAAAAGCAAGCTAAGCTAGTTTGCGACGACTCTGACATGCGCGGCTTAATGATGGTGATTGAAATCTCTGTATCATCAGATCAGTTACGTGTTGCACAACTATGAAAGATAGGCCACCATTCATTGATTCTCAAATTCAATCAGTTTTCACGCACTGTGAATTATTAATTACACTAATTAAATCAAAACAAACTAACTACGGAGTAGATGAATCAATGCCACTAGTAAGCATGCAATAACGAGGGTGAGAGATATCTCAAGTGGTTAAAGCTTCTCTCTCGGTTTCAATGATCCGTGATCGATTCTCACCCCGTCCTTGTGGCTCTCTTAACAACAACAACAAAAAAAAAAAAGTAAGCATGCATATTAAAAAAAATAATGGAATGCATGATAGATTCATTACTAAGTCCGATTTCACTTACGATGACATAAGATCGAGCCCCTTTAGCTTGGAATTTGGATATTCAAATCCCTAACGGTGTTCGATCTTGTCAGGTTAACCATTAATGTCATGCACATTAGTCGATTTAAAAATAATACTCATTTATTGTATTTTTTAGATTTATTCCGAGTAATTAATGTATATGATTATATCCTTTAATTTGTCTTTTAGTGAAATTACTACTCCAATATTCCTATAGGATAAAAGTGCGCCAAGAATTGGACATGAAATAATAAAAAGTCAAATTATTATGAAAAAAGGCGACAAAAATTAATGAATGTTTGTGCAAAATGTAAGTTAAAAAAAATAAAAAAAAAAATGAAATGCTGTAAAAATTGAAAGGGTTCAAAATAATAAGAAGAAATGTGAAAATACATGAATAGAGTAGACCAAATTAACCAAATTGCTCGGATGAAAACTAGGCAATTCAACAACCATTCATGAATGAAGCAGTAATTAGGATGGTTTAGTGGAGTAATAAGGTGACAACAACTCAACCAATTATATTGGGGACCATTCATTAATTAAGGATACTTAATTAGTTGCGTCTTGCTTTCAATTAGGTTTAGAATAAAAAGAATACAATAGAAAAACATGCGACTCAAATTAAATATAAATACGGAAAATGTTTGATTGACCCTAAGGGTTGGTAACCCTTTAGATATAATAAAACTAGTATTTTGTGCACGCGATGCGTCATACGTATTAATTACAATTCAATGCATGAAAGAAAATATTGAAAATTCATTGTTAGTTTCATAATATGACACCCCATACTTAAAATGACTACTCATTGAAAAATTAATATTTATAGCATTATATATATATATATATATATATATATATATATATATAATATATATATATATATATATATATATATATATATATATATATATATAATATATATATATATATGAAAATTACCCAGACTTTTTGATAGTTGAAAAAAGTTAGTAACGAACATGAAAATATTAGGGTAAAAAAAACTACTATAAATGAAATGATAGATGGAATGGAGTTTCCATACGCATAACATAGTAACATTGTAAATTACATAATTTAAAAAGGTACGCGAGTACATAATTCAATTACTATTACACTATAAATTTATAATGTGATATCAAGATGATAATGCACGTGATTCTCATACATTAATATATGTTTCGCACTTGTGGCTCATTTGAATTTACAATAAAATGAAAGAAATATATTGAAATTGTAGAAAAGCATTGTCTTTGAATGTTAAGAATGAAGTGAATTGTATGTGTTTTATACAGTGGGAGTATGAAAGTTATTGTTAACCAACCTATTATAAAAATTCATTATAAGTTACATAATTTGTGTCCAAATTCATAATATGTATACATATTGTATCCAAAATTCATGATATAATACATAATTAGGTTCTAAATTCATTATAAATTATTTAGTGTCCAAATTCATTATGTATATGTTCTATATTAATTGTCTTTTGATGATTGACATGTAATTGGAAATTTGACTTTGAGTTGATTGATTATTTATTTATATTTTTTCAAAATTATATTAAGTGCTAAGGGTAATATTGTAAGTTCATAGGGGGACACCATTGCTCCCCTTGTCTTATATAAATAGAGATAAAATAATAATTTATGTGTAATAAATTAGAAAAATTAGTATAATATTGAAATTTCAATGTATTTTAAATCAATGAAAGCCAATAGTAAGAGGGTTGTCAACCCTAAGGTTAGGGATAGCCAATCATGTCCATATAAATACTCCATCCGTTACACGAAATTACTATCTCTCTCTCACTTTATTCCATTTTAGGACCTTATACGGAGTATTATTTTTTAAATTGTGTGGTACACTATGTAGAACTCGTACCACTGGCAATACTCTCATTACATTTAAATAATGCAATTTTATTTATTCTCTACCCAATCTAATCTACTTCTTAACCTCACTTTTAATATATATTAATCACTATATTTTAGACTCAAATAGTGTATGATAATAATTTGATGGATCGGAGACTCGGAAAGAGTACTACATTTTAATTGCATCACTATTAATAATCAAATGGCATCCACAATGCGTTCCCATCTTTGCTTAATTTCTCGAAATAATATGTCACATCTTTCATTATTTCCTCAAATTTAATACTCCTTACTAACATTGGAGTATAGCTATTTCATCCCCGAGATCCGTTCCAGTAATACAACGTTTTAATTTGATAACAACGTCGAATCTTATGTCGTATTTTTAATTTATACGTACACGTATTTTAAAATACACGTACTCATTCATTCCTAATGGACAGCATGCATCTCGCATGAGTTTGGTAATCTCCCACGCAAAACAATGAGTTTGCTATATTCTGTTGGAGTTTACATTGATATCTCAACGAACAACGTAGACGTCACATCCTTCCATATAAATTTTTCTTTTTTAAAAAATCCAATACGACAAAGTTCAATCCCGAACTTAGCTTGATTAAGGAGCCTGGGCCGACCACTATACATGAGCAAACCAGGCAAACATGGAGCATAGGTTACGCGGGCACTATGTTCACCATGCAAGATACATCATCCATTCAATAAAAACTTCACCAAAAAGTGGAATCCTTAACTACAACCCCGCTGTATACAATTCACTCATTCAAGCAAAAATAGACATAAAATAGAGAGAAAAATAAAACAATTAATTAGAAAAATTTTCATCTTTTAGAAAAAAATTTAAAAATTTTCTTTAATTTTGATTTTCCCTAAAATAACTATACAATATCAAACCACCATATTCTTGAAATTACCACCATTCCTGCAATTTTTACTAAACAAACCAACACTCAAACAACTTGTCACCATCATACAGCTATGCCTTCTTCTTTGGGCCAATTACTCATAAATTCTATTTCTACATTTGATTCTCTCATACTAACTTTGCATATTATGAACTTTTTTAAAATTTCTTTCCCTTAATTTTGCACACTTACTCTTTTTTATAGCTCAACTATTTTTGGTTTTGTTGCCTAAAATTGGCACAAGTACTTTTTTTTGTTCCTTCTTCATATTCTAAACAATCTAAAGTGTGGTGCTACTAATTCACTAACTCGGATATTTATTTTATTATCATTTTCAACCATCGTTATGCATTATTGCATGTGATTGTTTAGCGTTGTATATATCTATGACTTGTGACACTATTCGTCTTTCTTATCTGAACGTTTTTTTAGGATGCATAAAAAAAGGGCAGACTCAATTTGATACAAGCCAAGAGCTTCATATTAAACATTTCAGATAAACTAACATGCACGTTAATACTACTTCGTTCCAATTCGATGTAAACGTTGAACAAGAGTTCACGAAACAAATGAGTTCAAAACAAATATAACAATAAGATTCATATCCTATGACAATAAAAAGCAAGCAATCTAACACAAAGCAAGAGCATGAGGTAAATGTTGAAATAAAGTGTCACAAAAAATTATACTTGCTTACTATATAGTAGCAATTCTCTCATGCAATCCCATATATATTTCATGCAACAATTAATAAGAGACTTTAATTGTTAAGCATTATAACGTTGACTTTTCAATTAAGGATTTTAGAATTATTGTTGTGTCACATTATTTCTTGTCAAATCCTAGAAGTCTTATGTGTGTTTAAGGATGAACCATTATGCACGACAACCTGCAATAATCATGTCTTTGGTATTTATTTCTTAGCTTAGACTTCTGTTTACTAAAGAAAGAATTAGGGACAAAATGAAGAAATGTATTGATGTTATTTATATTAGAAAAAATTATATATTATAGTTATTAGTAGATATAAAACAGTATTACTTCCTATATAATAAAGAGTAAATGAAGTAGACTCATACAACTATAAGTTGAACAATAAGATACGAAATATTTAAATTAGAAAAAAAAACTGATAGTATATTATTCCAATAGCATAGTTTTAATTGAGATTCTGCGTGATGACTTAAGAACTACATGATGAAATCACTAGTTTTTTTTTCCTTTATAACTTGCCAACATACAATATTATAATATTTTTGTTGTATATCCATCCGGTTCACCTTTGGACTAATTAATCCAAGATTCGAAGTTCAATTCTGGATGGTTAGGTTCAGTCTTCTCTCAATTATTGTTAAAGAGGATCGAATTGGTTCTCTCTAGAAATACGTACATACAGTCACAATCATCACCACTGCATCAAGAATCAATTGGCCACACAATATTATAATATAATTAGTACAAGAGTCCTAAATCTAATGCTCTGAGAAATGGAATCAAAATGATTAGGTTAAGTGGTGAGCAAATAAGTGTTGAATTAAAAAAAAGAAAGAAGTGCATAAAACATAGCGTAGAAGACAAAAAATCCAATGAAGATAAGATGTATGGTAGTATAGAAGAGAGTATATTCATTTGTACAATTATATAGGGTATCTAATAAAATCAAATTATGACCATTTGAAAAACCTGATATTATTTCTCTCACATAATTAATATACTCGTAACTCTTTCATTTCTCTCTCCTTTCATTCTAAATCTAAGCCATTAGCTATAATGGGATCTACATTCATAGGAATTGATACCCTAGCTAGATGCTAAAGTACCCAAAAATAAAATTAAAATAAAAATAAAAATAAAATACTATAATACTCCCACCAACAGGTTTAATTTGCAATGCCACACATTTCACATTTTTATTTTTGTTTAAAAAAATAAAATTACATACTCTTGATAATAAACATAATATGTGGATTATATATCTACTTAATGTCCATGCAAGTCAAGTGATACAAGTAAAACCTTTGATGATGTTAATTAGCCTTTAGGCGTAGATGAAAAATTTATCGGATCATATACATTATATTGTAAACCTAATTTACAGTCTTTAATAACGTACTCCATATTCAATTAAAAATAAACTCGATTTCTATAGATCGACATGAAGTTGCTACATACATATGTTGTCTCTTGATCATACTAATAAGTGTGACCGATTGGTACCGACTATTTTATTTTTATCGACTATACACCATAGCACGTGGTGAATATGAACACGAGATCTAGCTATAATGAATTAAATCAGAAGCTAATTAAGTCAAGAATTAGAATTAAGCTAGGCCATGCAAAATCATCCAGTAAACAAGGTTAAGAGTAATATTTATTGTGCTTTGTGTCTGAGCCTAAAAAAAGATTAATGTTGGGTGGACAAGTTGAAGCACCAACTTGGGACTTAGCAATAGCATTACATTTGCATTAGCATTAGGAAGATGAAATACAAAAATTAATTAATACCTTAATTTGTTTGTTTAGTTTTAATTAATTAATTAATTAATTAATAGTAAATTGTTATTGAAAGATGTAAATTTGTTTGGGCAAGATTATCCCTAGTCTTGAGGGGAGTCTTGAGGTGAGACTCCCTCAAGTCTTAAGGGATAATCTTCCCTAAGACTCACTAGAGTCTTGAGTGGAGTTTTGAAAATCAAGATCCATTCAAGACTCAACTTGACAAGTGTTCAAGTTTTATATGGGTCTTTTTTTTTTTACCAAATTTAACTTTTTACTTTTAATATAAAATGAAAAAAAACTTTTATCATTTTTTTAAGAATATAAAGAGAGTCTTTGATTAGAGTCTTGGATAAAGTTTGAAAATGTAGAGAGTTTTGATGTGAGTCTTGAAAGTAAAAGTTAGTGGACAAGCTGTGTAGCAGGTCTGAAAGAGAGTCTTAGAGTCTTGGGATAAACTTGCCCACACTGTTAAGTTCCAAAGAAATCTAAAAGCCAACATACTCCTTCCGTCGTATTCTCAAAAAACCCACGAGCAATCTACCATTGAACAACACAAAACAATACTCCATTAATTAATTAATTAATTAATTATTAATTATATTAATAAATAATAAATAAATAAGCATGAAAAAATAAATAATTAATTAAAAAAACATAATCCAGAAATTTAAGATTTGCTGTCCCCACCTGCTACCTTCCCTAGGCCCAACAACTTAGAGAAAAAGACATTTAAATTCTATTACTTCCTCTCGTTACTTGCAAATTTCCAATTGCATGCCTAATCACACCATTACTTGTTGATCACCTCCATTGGAACATTCCTCCTAACTATCTATTACTTCTCACTATATATGCCATTACTTCAATTCACTATCTACTTAATTCTCAATTCAAACGAAAAACATCTGTCTATCATTGAATTGAATCGAATCGAATCGAATTTCAATAAAATATACTCGGTATATATATTAATATAGGTTGATCAATTAGTTTGGTAATTAATGATTAGTTGATGGACTTGTCGATTTGTTGGTATAAGCTAAGATTATAGGTATAGAACTTTGTCGATTTAATAGGTATAGACTGCTTTTGATTGAATTGGAGACGTACAATATGATGAAATCAATTGATTCATGTTTCATAATAAGCTTTTACGATGGTGACAGTAATTTATTGAAATAGTCTCCACCGGTAAAGAACAAAAAAACGTACGGTTCGAAACAATGAAGAGAGAAATATGTGTGGTTGCCCCATGGAAAAAAACCCAAGGGAGCAGATACACCCAAAGAACCAGGAGGGATGGGCAAATTAAGCTGGCTAGAAGTTTGGAATGATGAGCTCATAGCTCCTAAAAAACAAATAATTAGTATCATGCAAAATAAATAAATAATCCATCTGTAACACAATCGTCACAATAATTTGACATAAAATAACGAGAAAAAAAATGTTAAATCATTACGAGAATTATATTAGAGAGTGAGTAACAGTCGGTCTATTTAATTTTAAAGTCACCCCTTCTTGCTTTGACGTGACCACTTGATGCCTTCTCCTTTGATCAAATAATATCAAAATATCAAATATTGTCTTTCACATTATTGATTTTTTTTTTTTTTTACTGTTTTTCCATTGTCTTCTTGATATATAAAGTTACTCAACTCATCAAGTATTATTCTCATTGCATATATTATTGCATTTGAGTTTTTCAAATTTATGTGACCGACTTAAAATTCCTCCTCTTATTTTCGTAACTGTAAAACTCCCCCGATATTACTATATATTACCATAGGTTTGTTTGACGACACAAAGATTGGGTTCGGATAGCATGCATGTACTTCTTTCGTTTTTTGAAGTTTGCAATCGTTTAACTTTTATACTATTCATTTGTTACTTCTATAAGAATATATAATCAAGAAAATTTAAATGCAATAATGAGAACAATATTCATCATCACGTTCTAATTAATGAGCTTTTTTTTGTGTTAAGATAGTCACAAGGATAGGACTGAGAATCGATTTCAAAATCTCCTGAAATCGGGAGGAAACTTTAACCACATGAGCTTATTACTTGTATAAAAATATATAATAATCTATTTTTCGTAAATTATGTTCTCATAACAATCGAATTATTGGAGCTTTTAATACATACAATGCATGGTAATAAATATGCTCTTTGTTTTAAATTTTACATGATAAGTCGTTTTAACTTATTATTATTGGTGGATATAGGAGGTTGTGGGGTAAAGCAAGCAAAGGGGAGTGATATATATACATTTGAGGAATTGAGAATTGCATTTGAAATTGTGAATATACCAAATATAACCTCTTAACTATGTTGTATGTACATTATTACCACTTTCTTTGATAGGGACTTGAAGGGAGGACTTTGCTTAGAAGACCACTTTGAGATTCTCTCTTCCACTACATGTCCCTTCTTTTACCACCTCTATCCCTTCCATTGTGAAAGGACTAATTATTATTTTTCAAACATTTTTTTTTCGGGGTACGGTGTGAGTGCAATCATACTATGATATAATCATTCGAATTTCATCCTAGGTCTTGGACATCATTTATCTTACTTTCACCACATTAACCATTTAATATAGTCGACATCCACACTCTAGGATCAGGCCGAGAGGACAGCGTCGTAAATTATTGTTAGACCATTTGGAGGTTTTTTTTTTTTTTTTTTTTTGAACTTATGTGGAGTAATAATAATGCAATGGTAATAGTGTTGATTATGTGCATGCAAGATTCTTAAACCATCTTAATTATATGACATATATTGATTGAGTTGGACTTAAATTAATGTGTGTGGTAAGAAAATAGTGGAAGTAGCATATATTATCTAAGGGAGGATGATACGTGGCATGAGGTGGATTCCCTTAAGAAAACTAGTGGGGTACATATGCATCATATCATATCATCGATCTTATGAAATAATTAAATTCCTTACATACAATAATTATTCTCAAAAAATTGACATGTTTATATTTCTGTGAATCTACAACTTGCCAAGTTCTCCATCATTCTCGCAATTTGGCATGACCTTTTCTCATTAAATTTTTTTCCCTCTAATAATAATATTTGAGAGTACACAAACTTTTTTTTTTTTCTTCGAAAAAATGACAATGGCATGGTTGTTAAACATTATGATTATGCAAATAATAAAGTGGGTTTCACTTAGCACAAAATGTCTATTTGTCCTAGAATGTGTGTATGCTTTCTATTTGTATCTTTCTATTCGGAGGAGTAAATTTGTTTTCTTTGCCTCGCTCACTTATATACTCTTTCGGTTTTTAACGACTTGTATTTTTTCTTCCGTTTTTTAAATATTTCAAATTACCTGTATGCATGATCTATAATTCGAATAATATGTTCTCTCTATCCCTCCCCTCCATCTCTCTCGTCTCCTTAAATCTTGTGCATCATGGTTACAAACAAGTACAATTAAAGAACAAAACATACAGATGAATTATTACTAGCTACTTCCAATGTATAATGGTCGGTTTGCATGTATCAATAATAAAAATAGATAGTTTTTTTTTTTAAGCGTGCCCATCTAATTCACCAAAATTTAGTTTCAATAATTAGATTGYAATTACACGACTCATGTTACACACCTACCTGACTACCTTACTATACAGTAGAGAATACAGGTAATTCGTCTTCTAACAAGAGTTTCTACGTTGGTCAAGGCTCGTAAACTCATGACATCAAACTGATTACCACCCAAGTCCAGACACTTTTCTCAATTGGTTAATTAGTAGGGTAGTTAAAAGAGAAGAAATAGGGGCATGCAGAAGTAGTCTAAGAAGAGAGAGAGAGAAAGTAAGTCCATCCCCTAAAACCGAAGGGCCAATAATTGGGTAGGCTTTATTCGCCCCACAAAAAACATCCTTTAATTTGCGGCGGCTGTTGTAGCCTTAGCAGATTAGCAGCTGCTTCTATTCTATTCCATCTTATTATTTATTGTAAATCATTTCTTTTAACAACCAACTTAAAAGCTGCAATTTTTATTCATGCTATTATTAAGTAACTTCTCATTTTAGATTTCACTTATTCACTTACCATTTTACTTTACTTCTCTCCCCATTCTACTCCACCCCTTTCCTTCATTATTCTTTGTCTATTATGTTACCCTAGATTTAATTTGGACATCATAACATGCAATGTATGAAAGCAAGCCATATTTTAATTAAATATAGGCGCGCGTGATGATGAGAACGACTATGTTATATCAATTAAATACTGTATGTAATTTAAGACGGAGACCACAAAATGTTGCAGTAACAAGTTTAAAGGTTAACATTGAAATCAATCATGAGAGCTTAAAGATCGAGGTTACGGGAATTATTAGGAAATATATGAAACGCATAAATTTGAGTTTTTGATTGTAAAGAAAGAAAGATGAGTATCTTTGTTAATGATTTTGAATTCCTATGAATAAAATAATCATATTGGTTCACATACGTTGTCTATATATATATTGAAATAAAATTTAAAGACGCATGAACTTGTTATTAAGAATCCTATATTCCTGCCTAGCTAATTAATTAAGCTCAAAAGGATGAACCATAATATCACATCATACAATAATTAAATCTGTTAGAAACATATATTCAGTATAAAGATTGGCAAGGTTACATTAGTGCAATTTGTTGTGGGGGAAAAGAAAGCATATATAGTGCATCATCCATTTTCAAATCCCACAAATGATAGGTCCATTACCATGGCTCTCAATTATAAATCATATAATTCCACTCCTCCACCCAATCAAAACTTATTAATATTTATATCGCGTAAATTTCTTTGTTTCATCGAAGTATACAGACTTTATATATTCAAACTTATACAAAATTACCTCGCATTTTCGATCAGAGGAATTGAAATCCGACGATCCTCACTAGTCACGCGCGTAAAGTCACAATTAAAATGATGGTAACATGTAACATTCTAACATTAGCTAGCTAGCAATTGTTCGTTTGTCTTTGATTAAAGCACAAATTATAGTGTCTAGGATTCGCATATACACAAGGGCCATATGTGAGCAAAGGCATGCACTTGAATAATGGAATTGGAGAAGCGTGGAAGAACAAAAAAGGAGTGAATGAATTGAAGTATATGGTTATTAATTAGTTATAATAAAAAAAGTAGTTTATAGTTGATGTTAAAGTAAACTGAAAGAAGCTACTAATCAGTCAAGAGTGGAATTAGACTAGTCTAGATTGTAGTACCTACATACAAAATCATCATCATCATTTATGTGAAAAAGAAAGACAATAAAGGAACCTACCTAATCTAATCTAACCTAACCCAAGCTAATTAGAATAAATAATAATATAGGTCAATTTTCTTTTTCTTAAATATTAACTCATATAATAATAATAATAATATAATAATATGATATAATAATAATAATAATAATAATATATAATAATAATAATGATAATATAATAATAATAATAATATTAGGTCAATTGTATCTCGATTTCCCTCAACTTCTTGTAGATCGTCTGACCTTTTAGTTGTTTGTAATGCTTGACACGTTTTGTGTTTTTTAATAATAATAATAATAAATAATTAAATAATAAAATAATAAAATAATATAATAATATTATAATAAATAATAATAATAATAATAATAATAATATAGAGTGCTTAAATTAATTAAATCACAATATACAATAATATTTGATTAATGAATAATTATGATGATGATGATGATGATGATGATTATGATGAGTTTTGGTGGTTTGGCTAATACATGAACATGATAAGCCCACTTCTTCAAAGGATTCTCTTCATTCCACTAGAGCCTAGACCTGCCTTTTAGCCCTTAATTAATTCTAACATTAATTCTCCTTAAAAAGGGGGAATTCCTTTTATTTTATTTTTTTATTTTTTTATAATGCTCAACTTCCCTAATTAACTTTGTATTAATTTTTTGGCACTAGCCTTTTGATGTGGCAATGTTATACTCTTATTCAAAGGAAATGTTCTTGTTTGGTGTCTCATTAATTCTATTTTTTTTGGATTTAGTAGGATGCTTGTTCATTAAAGATGATTTACATCATTAGGAGCATTACTATCATATTCAAAGTCAATATATATGCCTTGCATATCTCTTAGAGAAAGTGCACTGTTATGATTTCTCCTTGCTTTAGTTTACACTCCTTAAACCAGTTTGGTCCTTCAGTGGGAGCTTACGCTATGCTTATGTGCCTACTTGTTCATAATCACGAGTCACCGTTACGGACAACTCACATGTACCGTGACATATATATTAAGGTCAATTATCACTATGCTCAGTTTGAATTGGTTCAATTTAATAGGTGTAATCAAAATTAATTGAAGATGTTAATATCCTTAGAACCAAAACTATATGTTATATATATAAGTGACGAGTCACGATTATGGACAACTCACATGTAGAGTGACACATTAAGGTCCAATTAAAACTCGCAAAAAGACTTGTCGAGCTACTTGACCCATCACTACCAAAGCCTCGGAATGAAACCGAACTAATTGTATGGATGTGATGTGGGTTAAAGTAAGCTAAAACAATAAATGAATCCAGCTCAAAACAGTAGTAGTATATAGTACTTCAAATATCAATGAATGTAACAGAATATGGCTGGAAATAGACCAAAACTATCTGTCACAGAACAGCCGTCTACTCTACACTGCTACTTGATACTCTGGTGGTCAGCTTAAGCGCGCGCCCTCAAACGTTAAATAAGATAATAAAAGTGAAACATTAATAGATATAAACAGTAATTACACGCGATCTGATTGTTGTTTTTTAACGTACGTTGTAAAATGTATACTTACCTAACATCCCAGAATGCTCGTTACAATATCTGTTAATACTAGCAAGTTACTGTTAATAATATTAACAGCAATCAACAATTTTGTTTCAATAATTGTTTCAGAATAATCAAACATTCTTTCAACTCTTTTCGTGGCATTTAATAACCCCTCATCAAAGTCTGTTCAAGTCTTGCCACCAAAATTACTGTAGTGTTCAGTTTTTCTGTTCATCGTACTTTTCATTAATTAATAGCCGTTGTTTGTTTTTTTCTCGAGTCAAAAAAAAAACAAAACACACGCTCGTGGGACTCGAACCCACAATCCTTTGATTAAGAAGTCAAATGCCTTATCCATTAGCCACGAGCGCTTCTGTGTTGTTTTTGTTGTTGTCAAAGCTTATTTGTATCAAATAGTTGACATGCACCAAGTTTATTTCGCAGTGCATAATTGTCGTCACAACGCACTTTAAGGCTCCGTTTGTTTCAAAGGAAAACAAGTTTCAAAAAAAAATATTTCTTAGGAAAAACAATTTTCAATGGAAAACATTGAATTAAAAAAAATTCCTTGTTTGTTTGATTAGAGGAAAACTCATGAAGAAAGAAAAATGAAATAGAATGAAGGAGGGGGAAGAATAAGGAGAAGTGATAAGTGAGGAGGAAATTGGGGCATTCATGTCTCTCGAAAGGAAAATGATTTTCCTTTTTCCAAAAAGTGAATTTTCAATTTTGAGAAAATGATTTTCCACCCCTTTCCAAATAAACAAAAGAAAACTAAAGAGTGAGGAAAATCAGAAATATTTTCCATCAAAACAAACGGAGCTAAAATCGAAGTAAGTGTCTTCACCTCATGAAGCAACTAAGCCTATAAAGTGTGTAATTAACGTGAATACGATTGTCACTCATTTTTTTTTCGACACGTGTCATGCCTTTCTACTCATTTTTATTTCTTCTGTTCATATTTTTAAAATTCACGTTGCAATCTTTATGGTTTTTAGGTCTTTTCATTTACCTTGATGATATATCCTCTTTCGTGTTCCTAACATTTATGTGATAACTTTTTATATTCTTTAATACGAGTATTATCAGTTACATTCAAACTTTTCATTTGCCCTGTAAGCCTAGACTGTTTATTTATATGTGCC
>SNQN01000227.1:81319-109459 GCA_008642245.1 Bassia scoparia | reverse complement strand
AAAAAAAGAGAGWAACTTACGCAGAAGAAGAAGGACCAAGAAAAGGGTTTTCATAAAGAGGTTGAAAGAACATCAAAGTGCACTCGCCATGAGATTTATTCCAGCAATTGTTGACAATCATAGTGCAGAAAAAAACCACAAGATGAACAAAAACAAAGAGCGAAATGACCCAAGTTGTCTCCTTGTTCTTCGACATGGTTCCGAAAAAGGGTATCCTCTGTTTCTCAACTGCTGCTTCATCAACGCCATTTTCGGCTGCAAATTCCTTCGTTACCCTCATAATATCGTTCTGGGATTGCAGCTTTTCCCAAGAATCCATTGATTTCTGGGGTTGGACTTTTGTGGGTATTGAAATTTTAGGGTTTTTTTTAGTTGAAATTGATGGGTGAGTGACAGTGGATGTAAGTTACAGAGTGATTTCTTACAGAAATTGAGGGTTTTGAGTGTTTATTAGGGTTTTCATCAGACTTACTTGATTTGGAGTTTGGAAGATACTTCGTATTTATGGAATGTGTGTGAGAGATGGGATTTGGCGGGAAAATTGGTTATGGGTTCTGGGTTTATAGCTGGGCTTCATAAAACTCGTGAAATATGACTTTTGTATTATTTTTATTTTTATGCGAATGAGGTATAAGAGCGAGTACGTAACAATGGGGGAGATGTTTGGCACTTTGGTTTTACTTCCTCRGTATTTTTGCAAAAAGTTTCTACCTTTCTTAATTTTATCTGTTATCTCTTGTCTCCTCAAAAATTGTCTATAAATTCATGTATTGAGAAGTATAATGAATAAATAAATAAATAACGATCAAGGAAGTAAAATATTCCAAACTAAATACAAGTATATGGCCATATCTCATATTGATAGTTGTGATTTGTGAAGAGTAAACTAGTAAAGATCAAGGAGATGAATTTTCAAATGGATATTTTAATCCAAAGCTTTGATATTGCTCATATTGTGTTTGTGTCAACTCATTTTTTTGATGGAGTTGTGCTCCAAAGTCAACCCATTTAATAAACACGAAGACTAAAGCCAGTACAAACGAAGACTAACCTTGTTGGACAATTTCTTTTGATTTGTGGTGAATTTTTTTTACTCAAACCTATTAATTTCATTTCACATTAGTTTATCATGACAATTTTTCATTTCAAGGTCATAACTTATTGTCTTATTACTGCTGAAAAGAGCTTGTTTTTACTGAAATTTATTGAAAAAATTTGACGAAAACATGACCTAAAGCATATAATGAAATAAATTCATATCATATCTTGTCAAATCGCGTTTTACAAATAGCCGAAAGTCTTTTACCTAAATGTAATTTGTTTAGTAAACAAGTTGTGTCACGGTAATCTGTTTAAATTAAACAATTCAATGCCTTAAGTCAAACCCCGTTGTGTTAATTTTGTTAGCTTGTTTTGAAAAATGGGTGAAAAGCTTATTTAAGTGATTAGAATGGAAAGAAGATGTCAGAGTAAAGCTCGGTGTTGAACTGAGCATGTCATTTCTCTGGCTTTGCCCAGGGTTCGAACTTCGAACCTCATCCAACATTATGTCGGGGTATTACCTTTTTCCTCGTTGCATAGTTCCTAAGTTCGAAATTGTACAGGTTTCAACAGTCTATCTTATCGTATAAAAAATATCGGATTTTTTTTAAAAATAAAAGAAAAATTTTAATCAACTAGGTTATCTCAATTCTCACACTCTCATGTTGCATGTAACTATAAATTGGCGACTCCTTCCTATTGTTTATAGTTGAAATGTCAAAGATACAACAAATACAACTTAAAATTTATGAATTGATTGTTGGCCTAGTGGTGATTAGAATTACACTCGGGAGAACCTAGGTTTGATCCGCAACAATAATTGAAAAGGGACTAAAACCTAACCACCCAAAACTGATTCTCGAATCCGTATTATCCCAAATGGGTAAACCGAATGATCCACCCAAAAAAAAAATACAACTTAAAATTTTAAAACTTGTGAAAGATGTGATGACTTCTGCAATTGAACTAGTTTTCTTTCTTCTTTCTTCTTTCTTCATTCCTTAACGTGTGTTCCTCGCAATTTCAATGTATGACTTCAAAAAAAAAAAAAAAAAAAACAAGGAATTCAGTTGATGAATTGAAGAAGAGAGTGTGGGACCCACTTAGCCTTGACACCTTTGCTAGCTAATTTTCTCCCTTCAATATAATTCTTCTTCATTCAACATTTCCTTTCATCTCTCTTTAAATATTTTTCTTCTTATTTGCGTCGCATTTATTCTTCTCGAGTGTTTTGCGGCACATTGACCCAACATATTTGATAATTCTGTCGCATTTACTCACCACCTTATTTTTTTTGTTGCTTCTTCAGGTGAGTTCAATCTCATGAAACTTCACAAATTAATTTTAACCTTCTATTTTTATTTTTATTTTTTTGCATAATTGATTATTTTAATTATTGTTATTATTATTTGTAAATTCATGTGTTTAATGCTTGACCTTTATATTCCTTGTCATAATTCTGGGAATTCTCATCATCATTGCATTTGATATTTGTTATATGCAAAAAGATGAGGTGTGTTTAATAATTTACTGAGTATTTAAAATGAATAATAATTAAGAGTTGTGATTTTGTTGTGTTGATTTAGTCAAAATGAAGAAATGGGTGAACCAAATGACGATGAGCTTACTACGAGGTATCAATGGCGAGCAGAAGAAAACTGCACACAACATTGCTTCAAGTGCTCATAATAATGCATCGATTGCTCCACATTCCAGTAAGTTCTTGCCACATTTGACTTTTCTTGTGAACGTTATTATTATACGGAGTACTTCTTTCGTTTCAAAATATTTTGTATTTTTTTATAATATAAACATGTTACATGTGACTTATTTTTAATTAATAAGATGCCGAGTATTTCGAAAATATATGGTACATTTACCCTTTTAACATATGGAACGTGAATCAAGGGATTTTGACATGGTGATTGCGCGCTTACCTTGTCTCTTAACGAAGGGATGGGGAGTTCGATTCCCAACTCTTGATAATGAAAAGAGGTCATTGGCTAGCCCTTTACTCTTAGTGTAAAATTATACGAGTATTTATTTTTGTGTTGATTTAGGATTACTAATGAACATAAAAATTGATTATGGTTGTATTGTACAATACAATTTGCCGTTACATGATATATATAATTCTTGTTACTACAAATAATTGTGAGCAATTGGAGGAGATTCATCATGCATGATGAATATGCATACAAGTGCATAGCAATAATGTATACCCAAATTATTTTGGATGTAATTTTCTTTTCTTATATTTGAGTATAATTTCTAAGATTACATAATGAATATATGTCAATGAGTTTTTGCCCAAATATAATGTTCTAATTTCACAATTATAATTATTGAATCAAAGTGTCTAATCTTCTACTTTTTGTGAAATTGTTAGTTTTGTGCTCCCTCCAAGTTATGGTCCATTGCAAGGGATGGAACTTGAGTCCCACATCGACCATATTGGGGGTTGATGTGGGATTTATATAGAACTATGAGTGTATCCCTCGTCTCAATATACTTGCTACATTTGATTATTTTTTTATGAGTCTTCTTATGATGACACAGATGAACCAGATGAGATTTGGTTTCCTCCAGTTTCTGAGAATTGGAATGATGAGTTGAATACATTGGAGAATGATGACGATTACAGTGATGACGAGGACACTAATGACCATATCTTCGGGTGGAAAATGACTAGGTTGAAGATTAGAAATATGGAAAGACAAAAGGTGAAGGAAGGGAAGTTCAAGTGCTTAGTGAGGCAACTGCTTAAAAAACGTGGTGTCGAAATCAGTGATGTACAGGCAGAAAACTGGTTGGATATTGTTACAGATTTGGCATGGAAAGCTGCTATATTTTTAAAGCCTGGTGTCACTGAGGGCAAAGCAATGGATCCATCCTCCTGCGTGAAGATCAAATGTGTTGCTTCTGGATCACCTAGAGAAAGGTTTTAGGCTGATCTCGATCTTTCTATACAATCATTACACTTCTTGTCTTCGTTATTATATAAACTCCCTCTATCGCATAATCTTTGTCTAGCTTGTTTAAGCTTAAGCTATAAAGTTCTCAAAACTTCAAGTGTTTTTCTTAGAATCATAGTGATTAGCTTATGTATGTTAAACTAACTTGATAATTTTGTAATCATTTTTATAACTGAATGATGACATGACTTCTCTTTGGTTGAGGGAAACAACAACTAACAAGTAACAATTTCTAACAACTTAATGAGAGCTGCTGACAACTTTTCTAACAACTTGATGAGAACTGCTGACAACCTGATCAGATGTTAATACTGTGGGACACTACATGGTTTCATATATGTTTTTTTTTTAAATGAATTTCTGTGTACATGTGTTTTGCAGTCGACTAATTAAAGGCTTGGTCTTTACGAAGCATGTCGCTCACAAACACATGGAAACCATGTACAAACACCCCAAATTGTTACTAATGCGAGGAATGCTGGGTTCAGCTTCTGGCTCATCAGGGCTGTCATCTTTTAATTCAATTATAACTGAGGTAAATTATACAGTATTTTTATTATAAGATCCTATCTTTCTCTGTTACTGCGTCCTAGTTTATATGATATGCTGGTTGTCCTGACTTCTGTCAAGTTCCTTCTATAGGATTACCTCAATTGTGATGATCTAATCGAGAATTTGCAAGCATGTCAGCCAAATGTTATTTTGGTGGAGAAATCTGCTTCTCGTGTGGTCTTGCAGAAGATCCTTCAGATGGGGGTTACCTTGGTCCTTGATATGAAACATGATCGCTTGGAAAGAGTTGCTAGCTGGACTGGTTCATCCATCTTTTCCTCTGACACCAGATTTAGTCAGAATCTAATGCGAACACCTTGCGAGTCACTTTATTTTAAAAAGTTTGTTGAGGAGCATGCTAGTGTTGGTGAATGGGGAAGAAAGCCATCTAAGACCTTAATGTTTATAGAGAGATGCTCGACCAACTTTGGTTGCACAGTAAGTCCTTTTTTAAAGGATAATCTTATGTCTTATTGCAGAATGTTGTCTTTTTTTAAGATCTTTTAGAGTTTTAAGAATTCTAGCGGGGAAGGCTAAGCTAGTCTTGGTGATCACAATGTTGTCTTCAAGGGAATGTGTGAATTATGTGCTTTTTTGTTCTAGCTTTGTGTCCCTCGACTTGGAGGCTCGGAGCTAGCTTTCCCTTTATATTGCATTCCTCACTTTAGAAAACTTAAATTTTGATAACTAGAATGCTCGAATAGGTCAATTCTTTTTCTTCTAATTTGTATGAGGAGAACTGAATTTAATGTTGAAGTCTTTTGGATAGATAATGTTTAGTGCACACCTGTTTTTCTTCATGTACAAGAGACTGATAAAAGTGACTTTGTCCCAACAATTGAATACATTTTTTGTCGATGGTGAGTTCCAGATGCAAGGAAATATGCCTTTGGAAACAGATTTGCACCAAATTTCAATGCAAGTGAAGTAAAAATGTTGCTAAAACTTCAAAAGCATAGCTTAATTGTAGCACATAGTTGTAGAAGTAATTATAAATGATTAAATTTAAAAGATATGCTGAGTATACGCTAAACTAAAACAAAGGAGTACAATCAGTACATGAACTGAAAACTAGCTAGGGCTGAGGAAGATGTATTCATTGTATGACTCTAAATTTTATAATTTGATTTTATTTCCATAGCTGGATTGAGTGATGGTATATGTATCCAATGTTCTGAATTTGTTATGTGTTACTTTGTTTAAATGTAAGTTCAGCTTTCTCTGACTATTGAAGCTGATCTTGGATGGGGTAGAGCTGCTGTAGTGTTTAGATTGTTAGCACTGATTTTACTTCTCTCAGGCTGTCATCGTATAACTCCATCTTAATCTTACAGATTCTGTTGATGGGTTCTCGTGGTGAGGAATTGAAAAAGATTAAGAGTGTTGTACAAGATGCTGTTGTAATGGCTTATCATTTCCTCCTGGAAACTTCGTTTTGTGTGGACCAGAAAACTATGTTTTCCTCCATTACCGAAGAAAATGCAGCTAACATCTCATCAATTAGTGAACAGTCCGCTGTCATGGTCTCTGAAGAATCCAGTATCCAACTTCTTGAGAAGCCTGGTGTAGATGTAGGCGATTCTTCTGCAGATGGAGTACAGGTTCTCCCCTCCAGCAGCAATGATCAGAACTCTTCTAATGTGCCAGAACCCGCTAAAAGTTCCCAATTTGTATCCACTTCCTCTGCAGTTGAGGGAAAAGCAAAAGGACTTGCTGAGGATGTTGAAAAGAACACTAGAGAAAAATACGCAATCAATAGTATTTCGGATTCTGAGAGCATCTTGGTTTTGAAGTCTAGCCGGAATTTTTCTAAAGGCATTATCTGTGAGCAAAGCCATTTTTCTCTCATCAAATACTACACGAATTCTGATATTCCACTTGGGAAATTCTTGCAGGATAATCTATTCAATCAGGTGATCATTATGATACTCTTAAACTAATTTTATCGGTGTAGAAACGAGCCATACTGAATTACTGATTTCTTTGTATGTGTAGGCTCTCAGGTGTGAGGCATGCAGGGAACTTCCTGAAGCTCATTATTTCTACTACGCCCATCAAAGCAAACAGCTCACCATACGAGTCAAGCGACTTGGCAATAAAAGGCAATTGCCTTGTGAATCTGAAGGGAATATATGGATGTGGAGTCGCTGTAGTAAATGTGAGCCTGAGGAGGGGAACACAACCAAAAGAGTACTTATATCCAAAGGTGCACGTTGCTTGTCATTCGGCAAGTTTTTGGAGCTTAGCTTTTCAAGCCATTCTACACTTAACCGGCTGTCTAGCTGTGGCCACTCGTTTGAGAAGGATTTCCTCCACTTTTTTGGGTATAATTTTGCCTATGAACACCAACGATTTCTCATACATATCTCTGTACTCTCTCTTTTTAAATACTGTCAAAGCAAGCACTGACTGTTTTTTAATGTCCTGAAATTTTACTTGACTTGCAGATGTGGCTCCATGGTTGCTATGTTTCGCTACTCTCTCGTTGCAATATATACTGTTTCCGTGCCTCCCCAAAGGGTGGAATTCAGCACTTCAACTGACAAAGAATGGGTCGAGCCTAATATCATGACTGTATGTCCTCTTTTGTGAAGAGTCATTAACTTTGCTTCTATTCTGCTTTCAAAAGCGTCACAATGCCACGAGTGGTGGGTAGAGTAGGCATACAATTGAGAATTTGAGATTTGAGAAAGCTAAGTAACATCATAGTGAATGTACATTGATAAATGATAAAGAAAAAGGGCAAGTGATTTTGAGTTTTATTTTCAAAAGTTACATGTATATAAGCAAGATCATTGTATAGTTTCAAAACATGTTGGCTTTTCGTCATTTTTTTAAAAAAAAAAAATTCCGTTCTTCCATGATCATTGTATACTTGTATTACATTAACAATAATCCTAAATTGGGTTTTTAAGCAATGTAGTAATCTTATTTCTGCTCTCATCAAACAACAGATTATGTACTGATTCTGCCGATGCTGGCCCGTTTCTGTTCATTGATCGCATTTGTCATAATTTGATTGAACATATGACGCCATTAATCAGTCATTGATCAAAATAACATACACCAGTATTTTATACTCCCTCCGTAACATAATAATTGCAACGATTTGACATTTTTGCTCTCTACTTCATGTCAAATCGTTGCAATTATTGTGTTACGGAGGGAGTAATTAACAATTCAGTGTATTGGCCAATACGCTTCATGTACTCCCAGATTTGTGTTGTGTATGTTACCAAGTTTTGTCATGGTGAAAATTTTTTGATCTGATCTCTTTTACTGCTGGCAATTTGCCCTATTGCTGAGGCCACAGGTTGATATTCTCAAGAGATCTGAAGTTGTACCTGATTATAATGCATTTTGCTGCTGTTTTTACTACTGTTAATACTGCCAAAACTTCAGCATTTCAATGATAAGATGATATACTTCCTCCGTTTCTTTAAAACGACAACTTTCGTTTTGGTACGCATTTTGAGGATGAGATTTAAGGATGTAAACGAGCAAGTTACGTAAAATAATTTTAGGATTAGTAACATATAATCTCATTCTTACCTGTGCTAAAATTATTTTTACCTAATTTGATCGTTTATACCTTTAAATCACTTCCTCAAAAAACGTGTCAAAAGCAAAGTTGCCCTGAAAAAGAAAAAGAAACGGAGAAAGTACATTTCTTTCAAATAAAGCATGTACATCCACTTCTGTTGACTGTTGATATATCAAATAAAGCATGTACATCCACTTCTGTTGACTGTTTATGTTTCTAATTGTGTTCATGAATCATGCATATCATCACCTTTGTTTATGTTTCTAATTGTGTTCATAAAGCATGTACATCCACTACGACTAAGACTCCTTTGTTTTTCTTTACGAGGAGTTTCTATCACCTTCGACAGGTGGACTAATCTCCCGCAAAAGTTTGTCGTTATACGTTAAGTAATATGTTTATCATTATAGTTGATACAAAACACAGACTCCTCTTGGAAACTCTTGGTTTTTTGTTATCTATTGTTGAGGTTGTTTGTGATTACACAAGACCTTTCAATAGAGTTTTAAATTCCGAAATGGATGTTTGGTAAATATGTCGTTCAACCACATAAATACATGATGTTKTGTATATATCACTTATGTACAACTAACAGTACAAGTACAAGACAACTCATCCATGATTAAATCACCACCATATCATGAAAAAAAATGAAAAAGGAAGATGTCAATTTCAAAGATGAAGCACGTACGGACTGATAAGAGTTGGCTCAAGGAGTGACAAACAGTTTGATGCCACTTAAATCGAGATTTCAAGTTTGAGCCTCACAGTATGCAAAAACCGTTGTTAGAAGACTCATCCGACGTAACCTATGTGTGCAACCAGAGCTAATCGAATTCAGATGTAGCTGAATCATATCGAGGGGCTAAGATCCGATGAACATGGTAAGCACACTAAAACAAGGATTAGACCAAAATTACATGTACTAGTATATCATAGTTACTAGTTTGTGATCTCTAATTAAACAGTTAGGTTGTTGAATCTCATATTAAAATCAACAATTTCAGCTTAAAAAGGGAAAAACAAAAAGTATAAGATAAAACGTGACAACTTGAAATAGTTGATGAAATGACATACTTACATGAAAGAAAAAGCATAAGCTAGAATTATGGGATAGATTATTGAATAGTCCGAGGACAGCTTAACATAATCACAAATGATTGAGAGACCAAGGCGTAACTTTTGATGCAAACATGGATGGTGCTCCTCCACTAAGGTTACGACACGTCGGATATTATCTTGAATTAATCATGTTATATTGTTATTACATACAACAATTAAAATTAATTAATTGATTAATTAGGTTTAGGAGGCTTTTAATTTGATGATCTGTGTCCTAGACAGCTGGGACTTGCAAATTTGTTGGTGCCCAAATCATTGGCTTATGCTTCCCTTTTTTAATTACTATTTTAATCGCCGTCATATATGCAATTTGATGGAATTAGTATTTTGTTGCTTTCCATCATTTAATATCATATCGAATACTATCAGATCAACTAGAGTTGGCTCGAGATGTTAAGGGTTTCGAACTCATAAATTAAGGTATCGAGTTTGAGCGTTAAGATGGAAAAAAATCTAGTTGAGAGGGATGTTGCTTGCCTTTGAATTACCCATGCAAACTGCTGTGAAAGAATGGTCCACTTGTCAAAAACGGTGAAAACTCTAGTTGTATACTACTTGTATATGAATTGAATATACGATACGTATACTATATGAATTGAATATACCTAGTGTTGTATAATAATATATTCTTTGTATAATTTGGGAGAGGAAATAATGTGAATCGCATCCTAGTTATATAGTTAGCCTTGTACGCAACAATAGAGATTAAGACAAGGATCAGATTGAAATTGATTAATTTAATTAGGATAACTAATCCAATAACAATGCACACTTTAATATAATTAATTAAACTTGTTATCACCAAAAAAAATATAATTAAACTTGTTCGATTGGATTACTCATTGGGCAAAACAAAGATTGAAAGTTCTTACCAAAAAAAAAATCTTACTTAATCAGGTCACTACCCATAATTAAGTGTTACAAAGATAGAGATGTGATGAACTAAGTACTTAACATCATGTGCAACAAAATTTAAGACGTTATAAGAGCACCCACAATGAGGTATTTTACCGAGGAAGTATAGAAAAATCACATACGAAGTACATGAGATAAGGAGGGCAATCACTTGTATTATAAGAAATAAAATGTGGCCCCCACATTGTATAAGTGTAAGAAAAAAGTGAAAAAGAAATAAATGTTAATTGAAATTTCTTGTTTAAAATTTCCTGGATTTTATGGGCGTCTATGTTAATTGAAATGATGCTTATGATAATTCAAATGATGTCTATGTTATTTTAAAGGATGTTTTTGTTAATTTTATATAGGTCGACTCTGTGATTGAACATCTTAGCCAATCGACGTGATTTTTCTATCATCCCCCATATTTTACCCTTCCCATCCCACTGTCTCTCCTCCTCTAGGGGTGTCTCACTAGTCACCATTGTTGTCTTTTAAGTTGGGTTATCTTTATCTTCTTTGAGATGGGAAGCACCCACATAAGGGCACAGAGCTGATTCAACAATAGCAGCTATTGATCAATAGCTCTTTTAATTAATTTTGTCGTGTTGTCTCAAAATATAGGCTTTTGTTGTCAAATTTGTGAATATTTTGTCAAAATTGTTAATATCGTTGTCAATTGCATTTTCGTACTTTTTTTTTTACCTTTTTCAGCTACTGACCCCACTTAAACAAATTGACACATGCTCTTGGACACTTGTTTGATAATTATAGGAGCTGACCGTACCTTTTTTTTTCTTTTTTTGCAATGGGCTCGCAAATAGAAAAATAATTGATAGCAGCTATCAATTGAGAGTTTCCCCATAAAGGCACCCTATCACATGATTCACTTTATATGAAACTTGTTGTTTTTGCGACATGTAATTAATAAATAATATATGATGGAGTAAGGGAAAATATAAGAGAGAGAGATGATGGAATAAGGGAAAATATGAGAGAGAGAGAGAGAGGATGAGGAGGCTTACTAGTGTTAATATCAGCTTAAGATTTTGGTTGAGATGCAGCACAGGCCCCTCAAACCTAGCGCAAATTTATTCCACTTGAAAGGTGGGGGAGGAGATTCGAACTCGTGACCTCTGTGTCACGCTGGCTCTGATACCATGTTAACCGGACCATCTCAACCAAAGCTTAAGATAATAGTTGACTCCCGAMAATATAATATATACTCTAACAAAACTGAAGTCTATCATTTCTCATGAAAAACTAAAAGCATATATGGTCTTTATATTAATTTATTTAGACCCGATGTAATCAAGTCATTGCCCATGATTAAGCTCTTTGGAGATTGAAATATAATAAACTCAACACGGTATTATCAAAATTAAGTTTTCACATTATGCAAAATCTATCGTTCCTCGAATAAATAGGGATATGTAAAATTGTAAATGTGTTTCAATACTAATAAAATTATTTGTGCGTTTGGCAATTTTCAAAAAGAAATTGTAATTTTATTATGCTTAATGCTTAAACCTCAAAAAGAGGAATCTAAAAGTGCACTAGAGGAGTCAAACAAAAAAAAAAATGAATGCGAAAACAAAAGCTCCTTTTTAGGTTTGATGTGTAGATGTGAATGTGTAGCAGTATAATACAAGCAAAACAAACATCGTATTCATTTTTTCATACATCAAAGTCAACCACACGTCCACAATTCTGCATACCAACAACAAATTACACGTAGCAATTGATTGTTGGTGCATTGGTGATTGAAACTGTAATTGGTATTTGGTAGTCCCTACCCATGTTCGATCACTTGTAATAACAATGGGGAGGGGATTGGAACCTAACCATTCTGAAATGATCCCCAAATTCAGATTAGTCCAAAGAGTGAATCGGGTGATAAAAAAAAAAAACAAATTACACGTCAACAACAACAATTAATCAATTATATCCCATTCATCAATACCCCTCATTGTTTTTTGAATTCTTCAGAATTCATTATTTTTTACGAAAAAAATAGTTCATACTAGAGATGACGACGAATCTAATACTTACGTAAATCTGCTTAGACTTGACCTATTAAAAAGCGTCTAGGTCCAAAAACTACCTATGATTCTGATTAGGGGTGAGTGGAACCGAGCACCTGATCATTTTTTGGTGGATCCGGTACCGGATCCGGCGGCTCCCAAATTCTCGGAATCGGAACCAGTGCAACCGGTTCCTAGGTTTTTGGAACCGGACCCGGATCTAGTGGGTACCAGTTCCGGAACCGGGTACTCAGTTTTCTCATTATTTTTTAATATATAAGACCATTTTGAAAAGAAAAAAAAGTTGAGTGGCTTAATTAATTAACGATAAATAATTCCACACTTTCTTAGTTTTATACATTTTAATTATTCCTCCGTTTTTTTTCTTGCTCACTAAACAATGACAAAAAACATATTAGTTTTTTTTTCAAAATGTAGGAAATAAAAATATGGACAAAATACTTTTTATAATTCTAATAATAAATTAATGTTATAATCCATATGCTATTAAATATATCTTCACTAATCTTTTAAAAATTATATCCAAAAAGAAAATTACAAATAACTTTACTAAATAATAAGCTCTTTTTCATTTGATCGGGTACCCACCGAGTCCTGGTCCCAAAATATAAATACCCGGAACCGGTTCCAATCGGGATCGAAATTTGAGAGCCAAAACCTATCCTGGTGTAGCCGGGTCCAGTGCCAGGTACCCAGTTTTTTTGCTCACCCCTAATTCTGATATGTGAATATATAGTGCTAATTGCAAATAATGTCCCACAACTCTTCTAGCTAATGTACACCAATGCAAGATGTCTCATATCCCTAAACTTGTTTGTTTTAAGAATGAACTTCAATTTTCATGCTTCATCTTCCTAAACAAACTTACTGTTGAAACTAAGTCCTAAAGGTTGGATTCATTTAATATGTTGAAGAATGATTACCTAAATATTATGTATGTTGTGAAATTATCGTACACATTGCATGCATATATAAGCCCAAAAAAGTCATATATGAGGCGTAAGTCCTATGAGTAATAACAAATTACCAAGCTTGAAAATAAACGACCAAGATATCTTTATGTTATCCTAGTGTAAAACACATCAGAAATGATATCGTTATATATAACATCGAATCAACGCATAATCAAAATTGATATTATCATATAGCATCGAACCAACGTGTAATCAGAAATGATATTGTCATAGCATCGAACGCGTAACCCGTTGCACAAGATTGTAAAATAGCTCAACCAAGAGATATCCATTTTATCAAAAATAAATTATCATTTTTTTTATACAAGGAAATCACCATTCAATTATCAATCTTTCACCTTTTTTCTTTTTAACGGGGCGTTTGGTAAGTGAGAATGAGAATTTGGGAAATATAGAATGAGAATGAGAATTTGGGGAATATAAAATGGGAATGAGAATGAGGATGATAATTGTAATAATGTTGGATTTCATAAAATATTCTCACTAGTCCCTTGTTTGGTATAGGCCGGTTTGAAAATAAATTTAGGAATAAATTGCATTAACTCAATCTTAATTAACAAAAAGTCTCACATATTTGCCAAAATAAAAATAAAAATTAAATTCCCCATCTACTTATGTACTCGGTAATAACTTGGTGGAAACTCACCCCTTTTTATTCTCATTCTCATTCCCTTATTTTATTTTATTTCGTCACATCAAATATGAGAATTGAGCTCATATGAGAATAAAATTCTCATTCCCACTCCAACTCCCACTTCCCATTCCCATCCATGAAACACCTTGTCATTATATAAATATTGTATGCGTGCAATAATATGTTGTGAAATTATCGTACACATTGCGTGTATGTAGACCCAATAAAGTCACATATAAGACGTAAGTCCTATGAGTAACAAATTACGACCAAGCCTAAGGGTAGGTCCGTTTACTTCAACATAATTTTAGTTCGGTTTCTAATTTAATTTCCTACTCCCAGCTCATAAACAATTCATTTCAGTTCAATTGTTTTTGTTTAAGGCCCTAAAAAGGACCAAGAGACGTGTCTTATTTCCTAGATAGTGTAAACACAACATAATCGATATTGTCATACCATCGAATCAACGCATAACACATTCCACAAGATTGTAAAATGATGTCATAACACAAATCACACAAGATTGTAAAATGATTAATTTCACGCCGCAGATCACACAGGATTGTAAAATGATTAATTTCACACCGCAAATCACACAAGATTGTAAAATGATTAATTGCACGCTGAAAATCACACAGGATTGTAAAATGATTTATTTCACGCTAAAATCACACAGGATTGTAACATGATTAATTGCACGCTGAAAATCACACAGAATTGTAAAATGATTAATTTCATACAGCAAATCACAGAGGATTGTAAAGTGACGTCACACGAAATGATGATAAAATCACCCTTGATTTCCTCGCCTTAATTAATTTTCCTTTTTCCCCAACAAATAATCATAATATCCGCCCACCAAAAAAAATATAAATACCGCTCCTTCCTTTACACAAGAATCAAGAAACACTAAACCAAAATACTTAGTAAAAATTTTACATCCATTATACTATAATTTTTAAAAAATTTGGCATCAAAAACTCCACATTTTCCCCTCTTGATGTCAAGAAAGTCACCTCTTTTTTATTATTTTTAATTTTATTTATTTTTATGGCAAGAAAATCACCATCTTTGAAAGGTCATAAATTAGGCTCAAGTCATATTTGACAAACACAAAATCAATTAATTTGATTTTGTTATAAATAAATCGAAAAATAATTTAAAAAAAAAGAGGTGGACATTTCACATTAATTCAATTTGGTGGTAATGACTGAGACGAGTGTGGGTCCCACTAGCATTGACACTTTCTTCTAATTTCCATTCCTCTCTCTTCTCCCTTCCTTCAAATTTCCTCGCTTTCTCTCTCCTCTTCTTCTTCTTCTTCTTCCTTTTTTCTTCGTTAGCAATTCTCATCACGAGAATTTTGCTGATCAAATTCTCAACTTTACTTCAGCATTTACAACAGAATTCAGAATTTCGTTGTTGACTGTTTCACGACTTCGAGTTTCACTTCAATTTGCTGCATCTTTTTGTTTACTTCTTCAGGTGAGTTGCTTTTGTCATCTTTTTCGTTGCTGTGTGTTTTTTGTACGAACTAATTAATTTCATTGATTTCTGCGAAATTTTCAGTACGTTTGTTTTTTCTTCGTTGCTTTTATTTCACTTTGCGTGTTTTCATCAATGGCGTGCTGTGAAATCTTTCTCGAACTAGAAAGCTGCTGATCATTTTCTTTTGAAAGTTTTTTTGTTTAATTTTTAGCGATTTTTAGTCTTCTTTACACTAGAAATTGCAGTTTATTGGAATTTAATGTGTTTTTTTCTTGGGATTTGTGTMTTCTTTGCGCTTTGATCGTACTTAYTTGTGTGGTTTGACTCTTAAATCTTGATCTCAAGAACCTTCGTCTAACTTCAAATGCCTTCATCATATTATTTGGTAAATTTGATTGCTTATTTGATGATTTAATCATTGTTTTTGAAGTATAGATCGTTAAGTAAGATGTTGGTTGCCCATTTTCAGTTCTTGATCCTTAATAAGTTAGGCATTGAGGATAATGAGTGAGCAACAAATCTTAGCTATTGATTCATTTCTCTTTTTTAAAAATAAAGTTGTTAGACTTGAATTTTCATATCTTTGACAATTTGTATGCGAACTCATCACAATAGGATGTTCATGTCATTTTGGCCTAAATTGAACTGGGAGGAAGAGTACAAAGAAGACCAATCAATCATCGTTGCATCTTTACTGAGTATTTGATTGATGTTAATCTATTGAACGTTTGTGGTGTTGGGGGGGGGGGATATTTTCTCCTGATGTAATCAACTGAATGTCTTGTGATCTTCCAGTTCGGTAGCAGACGAATTGCTTAAGAATTGCTCGGGGTAATGTTGTAGATGTGCCTACTTAGTTCTGAGTCAGATGAGCATATGGAACCGAATGATAATGAACTGTTGGGGCACACTAGGGAAGATCATGTAGGCTCTTCTTCATCTAGCGCTGTAAATCCTGAGCAGAGAACTGTGCAGAATGATGCTTCAAGTTCTCAAGAAGCTCCCTTACCTAGTCCATTAAAATCACTCAAGAGCTGTGAAAGTTTTGCTTCYAGTTTCAGTAAGATTTTGCAATTTTCATATTTGAGATGATCTTTTTGGTGTAACATAATTAAGATCCTGTATCTGCCTTTTGTGTTTCAGGTGACTACTCTGTGGATGTCKKCTCATATGTTGATGGGTATGTCTGTTTACTTTGGACTTAGAATGTGCTCTACCTTTTGTATTCCTAAWTTTTTTGTATGCTAATGCATGACCTTTGGTTTCTTATTGAATTTTGCTAGGCGTAGTAGGGAAGATAATGGTGGGTCTGAGAATGGTCAAGATGATCCTAGATACAGGTTGTATAGTGCTCTTGTGCCATCACTTAGTCCTAAAGAAACCCAAGAGCAGGGTGAGAATGGAAACCTTGACTTGCATGGTTACGTTGAAAATAATAATGGTGATACAAGCAGTGATGAGTCTTCTGTCGAASCAAGCGACCCATCTCCTACCTTTTATGAACGAGATGATATTTGGGATCCACCAGAACCTGAGCATAAAAAGGATGATGAGCCAAATAGCATGACCATTTTGGATGACGACGACGATGATGATGACGACGACGATGAGTCTGCTAATGCTGATATATCAGAGTGGGCAATGCCCAGATCAAAAGAGAAAAAAATGGAAAGTCGAAAGGTGAAGGTGGGGAAATTCAAGGACTTAGTGAGCCAACTACTTAGAAAACTTGATGTAGAAATAAGTGAAGTGAATGGAGAAAACTGGACGGATATTGTTACTGATTTGGCGTGGAAAGCTGCTAAATTTTTGAAACCTGGTGCCCATGATGGCAAAGTAATGGATCCATCTGGTTATGTGAAAATCAAGTGRGTTGCTACAGGAACTTGCAGTGAAAGGTATTAAGCGAGATCTTGATCTTTCTATATGATTTTTACACTTTGTTAATAAATAAGAAATCTATGATTTCATGGGTTTCTAATTTTTTTTCATATGGCTGGTAAAGAATTATTGACATAATATATGGTCTTCATTGTTGTAAATGAAAAGAGTTTTGCTCTG
Source organism: Bassia scoparia (assembly GCA_008642245.1). Lineage (NCBI taxonomy): Eukaryota > Viridiplantae > Streptophyta > Magnoliopsida > Caryophyllales > Amaranthaceae > Bassia > Bassia scoparia. The sequence continues at coordinate 92,126 of SNQN01000227.1, read as the reverse complement.
ATGTGATAAGTGGTCTTTAACAAGTAGCGCTGGTAGTTTTAGTTTGCAAGTTGCGACATGTGTAATAAATTATCMTTTTCTCTTGAATTTGGTGAATCCATGACACCTAAGATGATAGCAGGAGTGATGTTGTGGTGTGCTATATATAGTAGTAGTTTCCTACCTATATTGGCTGATTCTGTCATTTTAAATATGTGTACATATGTTTACAGTCGATTAATTAAGGGCTTGGTCTTTAAGAAGCATGCCGCTCACAAGCACATGATTACCAAATACAAGAATCCTAAATTGTTACTGGTACAAGGAATGCTGGGTCCGTCTTCTGGCTCATCAGGGTTGTCATCTTTTAGTTCAATGATAACTGAGGTAAAGTGTAGAATATTGTAGATTTCATCTTTCCCCTGTTATTGTGTCCTATTTATATGATATATTGCTTGTTCTGACAAGTRCCTTTTTACAGAATCAAGTCAATTGCGATGATTTGATTCAGAATTTGCAAGCATGTCAGCCAAATGTTATTTTGGTTGAGAAATCTGCTTCTCGTGCTGTCATGGAGAAGATCCTTCAATTAGGAGTGACATTGGTCCTTGATATGAAGTATGATCGCTTGGAAAGAGTTGCTCGTTGCACTGGRTCACCCATCTTTTCCTCTGACACTGCATTTAATCAAAAGCTAACACATTGTGAATCACTTTATTTTGAGAAGATTGTGGAGGAGCATGCTATTGTTGGCGAAGGGGGGAAAAAGCCATCTAAGACTTTGATGTTTCTGGAAGGATGCCCCACTAACTTTGGTTGCACAGTAAGTTGAATATCTTTAAGCTAATTGTTTTGTATCATTGTGGGTCAGTGGCTATTGTGTTGTCTCCAGTGGAAATGAGTGGATTCTTTGTGTTTCTTAATTTCTAGTTTTCCAACCCTGGGTCTGTGTTGCAGCTATCCCTTCATATTTCTTTCYTGAAATTATAAAATTTTAAACTGGAGTGTTGGAATACTCAGCGGATTGAGTCTTTTATCTTCTTGTTTACATGGTCGTGTAAGAGAACTGAATATTCATATAATTTTTATTTATTTTTAATAAAAAAATACTATAAACTCACCAAATGCGTGAGTACATTTTTTTCCTCTGAATCTTTTGGTTCCACCACTGCCACAAAATATTACCATCACCATGGGCAAGATTGAGATGTGCCCATAMGTACAAAGGGACAGGTAAAGGTGAACAATCAATGAATCAAATATACGGTTTTACTCGAAGCTGAACCCCAGGTGATAGGAATATGCCTTTGTAAACAGAAATGTAACTACGTAAAGCACAAGTGATTTCAAATGGTTCCTAATTGCATGGATATGTAGCTCTTAGTTTTGACAGTTGTCAAAAAGAAAATTAATGAGTAAAGGAGTATGTGCACTTGGTTTACATTGGCCGTTGGTTTGGGTTGTCAAGTCTGTGTTACTTTTGTGTGGTGTACCTAATGATTCTTAATTTCTTATAGTAATTCTTTGTTTAGTACATTAGTTTGTTGGTCACCTGCACACATACTTGCTTTGTTTATTTTTTCCTTGGAAAGCTGCAACGCCATGACATGACTCCCCTAGATGTTTTAGCTGCGTGGAAAGCCCCCTTTATTTGCAATAGAACCAACTCACTGCTGCGTAGTTGCCTCATGCATTTTATTTTCAATCTAGGATTTCTACGCCTTATCATGTATCACTTTTCTTCTGTTTGTATAGTTACGTGTGTGAAAATGTTCGCATCCGTTTACCATGCTCCTTGTTTCAACATGTCAGGGTATATAATTCTCTTTTTGGAGTAGAACTATTTTTATGCGGAAGATGCTAAGGAAATGAAGAATTTGGAGATACAATTACTTAGTTCATACTTTTCATTAGTTGTATGACCTTAAGAAAGTAAATTAACATTTTAATTTCATATTGTGTGCACTTTTGTAGAATTTTTTCGCATAATACTTTGTATGAATTCAAGTCTAGCTTTCTTCGAGTAAATTGATGATGCTGTATCTGGGAGGGGGTTAGAGCTTGTGTGATTGTTTAAATGGTTGGGGTTTCTATTTTACTCTGGTCATCATGTTTTTTTAATCTTAATTTTACAGATTTTGCTGAAGGGTTCTCATGGTGAAGAATTGAAAAAGATCAAGTGTATTGTACAATGTGCTGTTGTGATGGCGTATCATTTTCTTCTGGAAACTTCCTTTCTCGTTGATCAGAAAGCTATGTTTTCCACCATTACCATTGAAAATGCATCTGACATGTCATCAACTGCTGAACAGTCCACTTCTGCAGTCTCTGAGAGCTCCAGTGTCCTGCATGGCAGGGAACCTGATGTAGGCAATCCTCTAGCAGATGGAGGGCAGGTCCTCATCTCCAGTGGCGATGATCAGGAATCTTCTAATGAGAACGATGTACCCATAGCCCATGATATTGCTYTTTCCAATGGGCTTGAAGAGAAAAAGATTTGCCGATCCAAGGAGCTCACAGCCAAAGAAGCTGAGACGACTTCTGTCAATGTTATTGATGACAACGGCTCTTACATTATGCAGTCGGCAGTTGACACTCCATCTACACTTCGTGGCGAGCCACACATGACAACTCTTTCCTCTGCATCAAGATCATTGTCTCAAGCTTTGGAGAAAGTTTCAATTGTCTCCCCAGATACTTATAAAAACATGTCTACGTACATGGACTTGAATGGGAAGAAGCCTGAATCTCAGACTGCTGTCTCTATTTCTGTTTCATCCGTTGATGAGCCTGCTGAGGATTGTGACACAGAGGCAAAGATCAAAGATAAAGAAGACGAGTCCCTCTGTAATGATACCCAGTCTGCTTCCACTTCCTCTGTGGTTGATGGAGAAGAAAAAGGTTCCTCAGAGGATGGTAAAGAGAGCATCAGAGCAAAGGATGAAGTAAACAGTGTTTTAGATTCGGAAAGTATCTTGGTTCTGATGTCCAGCCGAAATGTATCAAAAGGGACTATTTGCGAGCAAAGCCATTTTACTCATATCAAATTTTACAGGAATTTTGATGTTCCTCTTGGGAAGTTCTTACGTGATAATCTTTTCAATCAGGTAATATATTATCTGATGGACTAGTAAATTTTCGTGTAGTTGAATWTCTGACTATTTTTTTTATGCTGCTGCTCCTCAAATCCGAGTGGTTCTCTGCTAAATTTTATACCAGTAAAAATTTCATATGTTTGTACCAGGTGGTCTGTGAATGATTTTTGTGATTTTCATTAAGTTAGAGTGGAGACTTTTCAGTTTCTCGTGACTAATTTCTGAATCTAAGTCCATTAGCTGCAAGCCTGCATTCCACTTGAATTTGAACAAATACAGATGAGCTTCACTTATTGTTTTGAATGTGTATTGTGTAGGCTCTTAAGTGCGTCGAATGCGGGGAACTTCCTGAAGCTCATTACTATTATTATGCCCATCACAGCAAACAGCTCACTATACGAGTCAAACGACTTGGCAAAAGTCATTTGCCAAGAGAATCTGAAGGGAAACTTTGGATGTGGAGTCGTTGTAGTAAATGTGAGCCTGAGATGGGAAAGGCAACCAAAAGAGTATTAATATCCACAGCTGCACGTTGCTTGTCATTTGGCAAGTTTTTGGAGCTTAGCTTTTCAAGCCAGTCTACATTTAACAGGCTTTCTAGCTGTGGGCACTCGTTTCAGAAGGATTTCCTCTACTTTTTTGGGTATATGATCTCACCTATGAGCATTATCTGTGTTTATTTCATTATCCTCTCCACAACTTGTTGGTTTTTTGATGTTAAGCAATGAAATAATCTTTAAATTTCAACTGTTTAAGACTAAACCTGCTAAAACTAGTTACATATAATTTCTACTCTGGGGTTTCAAARTCCCACTTTCTAATGGTGGGAATGCACTATGTGTGGCTAAAAATGTACTGCACTAAAGCTCAAACATATATTTGTTCCTTTTGTTACAGTAAAAGTAGTTGTGCATTGTTGTTGTTGTTGTTGTTGCCTTTAGTTTTTCTAAATATTGCTTGATTTGCAGATTTGGCTCCATGGTTGCCATGTTTCAGTACTCTCGTGTTGCAATCTATACCATTTCCGTGCCAGCCCATAAGTTAGAATTCAGCAGTTCAATGAAAAATGAATGGCTCGAGCCTGAAGTTAGGACTGTATGTACTCGCTTTTGAAAATACACTCTTTTTTTCGCCCCTCCCTTTTGCTCTCGTATAGAAGAGAGTTGCCACACGGTTCCTTCAGTGCAAGTTAAAAATTTGTCTTCTCTGTTACTTGCAGGTATACACAACTGGACTGGTGCTCTTTAATGAGCTTGAGAAATACTTGAAGAAAATAGAACCGCAGTTTAGTGGTTGGTCACTGATTCTTAATGGCTTTTCAAAAGGGTTCTCTGATATTTTTGACTTGTTGAAGTTAGAAAGATCTGAATTTGAAGTAAGTTTCCTTTTTACATGCATGTGACATAGTCTGTGTTAATATTACAAGTGGCTGTGGTATCATGTATAGAGCAATCGTAGGTCAAATTATGAATGTTAGGGACTTCTTCATTATCTTTTTCTTCAAATCTCTCTCTCTCTCTCTCTCTAAGTCACATACTCACATGAGATTAATAATCCCTAATTTTGGACAATTTGGTATCAAGGAGTATAGGTTGGATGTAGAGATTAAGTTGTAGTTGTGCTGTGACGCTTTTGGTACTCTTGTATGCATTCTCTGATAGATAACTGAATTGGTTATCTTAAATTATTGGCTGTATATTGTGTACAACAGGAAAAATTCAATAAGAAGAATGAAGATTCACATGACTCTGTGTATAAACTTCTGAGCTTGAATCGGCTACGGTGGGAAATTCTTCTTGAAGCATGTGTCTGGGACAGGCGGCTGCAGTCCTTACTTTCTTCTTCCTCCATCTCACCCCAATCTAGCGAGACTGGCCATATGGCACAAAAAGATGTGGGTTTTTGGGAATGTGAAAATCCTGAAGAAGAAGCTAAATGGACACAGACAGTTGCCAAAACAGTAAAAAGAGATGGTCTGTTGGATGAGCACAAAACTGGAAGTGAGATAGATGGGACACAGAAGATTTCTGATAAAGCAATAATTGAGCAAATGGATTCAGAAAAAGAGCAGAGTGATGGGACAGTAGAGGCTACTGCTAAGGTGTTGGAAAGACAAACAGAATCAAACAATGAGAAAACTGGAGACAATAATGTACATGGTTATGACAGAACTTCTGAGAATTGCAACGGTGTAGGGGTTCAAATTGAGATGGTTGCAGAAGCAGAAAAATTTTCAGCTAAGGAATCTCTACATGATGGAATCCTTCAAGAAAAAAGAGAACAAGACTTGGTAAATTTACCCATTGTCGAAGAGGATATTCAGAGGTCACCTTCATTGGAATCAATCCCCAGTGTTTCTTTGTCTCAAGATTTAAACGAAAGCGCATRCATAAATAATGACAAGGTAAATAGTAGTTCCCCTGCTGATGATGAGTTGTCTGAAAGACCTAGTTCTCCACGTTTGCTACAATTAGATTCTTCTCTATGGAATTCATTTGAACAAATTCGAGAGGAGTGCATGGGTGATCTCGTTGATGGCCGTCCACCAAGATTTGGTCATTTACCCAAATTTGGACTGTTCCACTCTCCTGACTTCTTGCCTACAGTATCTCAAGTGATCGCTGATGAGGGTTTGAGGCTGCACATGCCTCTCAGAGATGGTGACTTTATTGTGTCTGATTTTGACGGTGAAATCTCCAGTTACATTGCTTGTGCATTAGCCCGTACAGAAACTTCATCCTATCCATCATCAGAAAATGATGAAAATGTTACCCTGAAACGTGCTGCATCCGAGCCCTGGCCTCTGAGCGGTGTTCATGATCCAGATTTGATTCATTCTTCGTCAAGCATGACTTTTACAGACTCTCATCTCCCCAACTTTGATGGCATAAATCGCACAGAATATGTGGTTTCTAATGGACGACTATACAAGGAAGTTAATATAGGCTTTGAAAAATCTCCTGCTAAGGGAAAACATTCAGTAGTCATCATACATCCCAATGAATTTCGCAGTCTTCGGCAACGATGCTGCCCATCTGAACTTGATTATATTGCTTCTCTTAGTCGCTGTAAAATTTGGGATGCCAAAGGTGGAAAGAGCAAGTCTGTCTTTGCTAAAACACTTGATGAAAGGCTTATCATCAAGGAAATCAAGAAGACGGAATTTGATTCTTTCATGAAGTTCGCATCTGACTACTTCCAACACATGACCGTATCTGTTGACTCTGGGAATCAAACTTGCCTWGCAAAAATTTTGGGACTTTATCAGGTTTTTACATGATGTTATCTTGCTTTTCTTGTTTCCCTTTTTGCCTTATTTATATGTTCATAGACCATTTTTTTTTACTCTTAGTTTCCATGAAAAACATTTGCAGGTCACGATTAAGCCTCCCAATGGTGGCAAAGAGACCAAACATGATCTCATGGTTCAGGAGAATCTTTCTTTTGGCAGAAATATCACTCGCCAATATGATTTGAAGGGTGCTCTGCGTGCTCGTTTCACTGAGACAGCTGATGGTGCTGGAGATGTTTATTGGCAGAATTTGATCAACATGAAGTCATCTCCTCTGTATATTGACAGAAATATAAGAGACTCTACAACGAGCTGTTGGAATGACACAACTTTTCTTAACGTAAGTGCCTAACCTTCATTATTCTTTATTTCAGACGAAAATTCCCCCTGAATTTCCTTTGCTTTGAAAACTGGAAAATAGTCTTTCCAAAGTGTAAAATAGTTGCTCCAAATGGAGGAAAATCTTTTCCTTTTCTTCCACTTCCTTTTTATTTTTCTTAATTTTAGATAACAACTTCCATTGTATATCCCTTGAGATTTTTTCATTGAAATCGTTTTTTTTAAAGTTGTTGTTTATCAAGCAAATGAGCCTAGATGAACCAGGACTGTTGTTTGTTCTTGTCTGGTTGCTTGGTATCATCTCGTGGTTGAGTTGAGATGAAAACGGATCTTTGTGTTGTCCCGTTATCTTTTGTTTGTTCCGTTATATCAGATAATTAATCTGTAGAAAAGTTGCTTCTTTCCTTTAAAATAAGCTATCGTAAGTTGTAATCTCATGTTTTAAGAATATCCATTTTAAGGTAGACTTAATACATGTATTGAGGGTATCGCTGTGATTCAAGCTAAACATACCAAATTTGAAAGTTTCTTATATTTGGGATAAATTAAAGTTAGAAAAGTTGTCTGTTCTACAGTTCTCATATGTGAGGCAGCATCGCTCTCTTCTAGTGAAAACAGATTCTTTGTTTGTTCAAATGATCAAACCTCCTCTTTGAGAATGCTTCCTCTTTAATGGTAAAAAGCCGCATTTGTTTGAAATCTATTGTTTAAGAATATCTTATTCAGTTTTAATTTTACGAAAGGGTACCACTATGGTTTCAAACTTACAGCCTTAAACATACCGAATCTTGGAAGTTTTATGATTTATTTCATATACGAAGATATTCTTTCTTCTTATCAATCAATCAGAGCCTTAATCCCATAAGTGGGGTCGGCTAACATGAACCAAACGTGATTATTCCGAGAGGTCAGTAACATGAATTTTCCTCCTCCACTCCCTACGGTCGAGAGTCTCATCCGCTCTTCTTGGAACATCTTATTCATGTGGTTTGCCCTTTCCTCTTTGACACCGAGCATCATATTTAGTATGTTTACTAGGAGACAAGAAAATGAGAAGAACATTGTCAGATCGTGTCACTAATTGTGTTATACTTCGTATCTTTTAGTTGTCTGATAATTGTTTCTTCCATTGATGGCAGAATATTGGAGTCATGGACTATTCTTTACTGGTGGGAGTTGATAGGCAACGCCGGGATTTGGTATGTGGGATTATAGATTATCTAAGACAATACACCTGGGACAAACAATTTGAAACCTGGGTGAAGTCATCCCTTGCTCCCAAGAGTGACACACCAACCATCATCTCGCCACAAGAGTATAAAAAAAGGTTCAGAAAGTTCATGGACACCCGCTTCCTGACCGTGCCTGATGACTGGTGTTTTCACAGATCTTCCAACCCTTGCAAACTTTGTGGTACCAAAGTTCATGGCTCTTCTGTTGCAAAATTACAGAAGCGTGAGGAGGAACATAACTGTGCTCAAGCTCGTGATTAGTGGCTTGCATTCTTTTCTCCTCATTTTTTCACTGTACCTGTTCTTCATTCTATTCCATATTTTGTCTTTTTTGACAGTAAAAAAAAGAAAGAAAAGAAATCGTTACTGTACATAGATTGTTATTGCAGCTGCTGTGCATAACACCCGATTATATTGCGATTATTAAGCAGATAATTGGGTATATGTCACGTTAGATTAGGCCAACTGTGTGCAGGTTGAGCTATATACATAAGAATTTTTTTGTAAATTCTGTAGTAAGCTGCAGTATGGATGACTACAAAGCATATATTTGGAGCTTTGGCATTGCATTGCTATATAAACAGTTGAAAGCTGATTACTGATATGATATCTCTGAAGCCAAATTTTGAGAAATTGTTTGCTGTGTAATGTATTTACTTAATTCGTACCTTTACTGTTAATTAATCTCAGATGATAAAGAGTGCTATAAAATTGTTGTAGCTTGTATTATAATTCCTAAGATCGGTATGATATTGTGGATCATATCATATGCGTTTAGTCCTTCGTAAGTATTATGACCACCATTTGCTTCACCTCAAAGTTATGTTACGCTTCAGGAGATGCTCTTCTGCAAGCAGTGGAAAGGTATATTTGATCTGGATTGYGCAGTAAGCAAAGGATGCACTAAACTTGCTGCTTATGATTACCAAAACATTCTTCYAYACAAGTCCTTAAAAACGACGATACATGGCTCTTGAATACATTTCACACACCATCTTTCCGCCACAAAATGGATGAATCAGTCAATGCAGCTCTACTTGCAACTGCTGAATCTGGCAATTCTTGTAACTTGCAGGACGATGGCATAGATGAACCACATTGTATGTATATCCTAAACGCCATTCTTAGRGGCACTGCTCGGCTCAARGTTCTGCTTCCTAGTTTTACTATTTTAGCCTTCACTATATTTACTCCCCTCCTCACAAACGATGGCAWATGCAGTAATTTAGAGAGATGGCTCATGGGTGGTTTCTGGGCGCTGTGTTCCGTGTCCTGCATCTTCTTCTCCATAACAGATAGCTTCAGAGCTGCAAARGGGAGGATATACTACGGGGTGGCTACTGTTAATGGAATATGGACCTTCAATGGCGGGCAAAAGAGTCCCCTGGTTCCGGCTGATTACAGACTGAGATGGTCAGATCTCTTCCACACATCATTGTCAATTGTTGCATTTCTGACTTTTGCTGCTTTACACAATGATGTTCAGCAATGTTATTACCCTGTAATTCCAAGGAAAGTGACCAACACTGTTCCTTTGGTTGTTGGATTTGTAATTAGTGTGCTATTTGTTATGTTTCCTACCAGAAGAAGGGGTATCAGCCACCCCTTCTTGCAACATAAAGATTTTCTGCATCAATACCCTTGAAAGTTATAGCAGAAAAGCATTTGAATCGCTAAAAATTTCTTTGATTGTACATTAACATAAARGAACTACTTTTCGGTATTTCCTCAGTACATCATACATTCAAGATAACGAAAAAATTGTTAGAAAATTAAATCAATAACTTAAAAGAAGGCTTATACAAACATCAGGTACAGTGGCAACGAAGTGGAATTGATACACCGGGTGGTTTCCTTCTATCTCGAGCTATAGCTTCTTTGATTGCAGGRAGTTTTTGGTAAACCTTTTTCCAGATTTGATTTACGGCACCATCTGGTGGAATAGGACCAATACCTCCCGGATGGCCACTATCATATACAAACATGGGCTGAATTTGAGCCATGTTTTTGCGAAATTTTTCACGCTGGTTCTTAGACATACTTTGAAGATGAGATACGAGCCATTTAGGTTGGAGTGCATCATWAACAGACACAATAACTGAGAAGTCTGAATAATCAATCATTCCTTCAAATGGTAYCTCAATGCGGTCGCTGACTATGACAGGTATACACAGACTTTGAATGGCGTCAAAAAGGCGGCATGATGTCGGAGTATCTCCAGCAGGATGTAAACAAAACTCRGAAGARCTCATCCCTTTTATTGATTGTTCTTTACCAGTGGCGTTAGGGAAACCTTCCTCCATAATAACTCCTGCTTCATTTACAAGCAAGTCCCATAATTTTTCTCGAATTATACCTCCCTGCATACAAGAGTTCAATTTAGTTCAACAATMCTTTTAGGCTCCATCTGGTTCAGCGGAAAATATTTAATTCTGCTTTGGTAATTTGACAGAAGAAAACCYAGAAARAAGGAGAAACAMTACATAAAAGTAGATAAAAATTGACAGTACACTCTTGAGCTKATATTAGTCTTTRGTRYTAGTGAWACATGGACCTCCTCTCTAATATCATCCCATACAACAAAATGAAAGATAATYRTGTCTAGATTTTACGAAGAAAATTCACGTTTCATTGAAACATTCAGTATTTTAATATCCAAACCATGAGCAGCCTAGACCTTTAACAAGAATGACACATTGTATACAGAAAGACATTGAATATGATGGAATGTAGGAGGAAAAAAGTACTGACCCTCTGCCTATGTTTAGCTCCTTTGAAGTAAAGAAGGGTATGCCGTGGCTGGTCTTCTGATAAATGCAATAGTGGGAGCATATGGGTGTATGGAACAATGACATCCTTCAGCAAAGAAA